>LPNX010544633.1:401212-441317 GCA_001517045.1 Pseudotsuga menziesii
AGCAAATTCAGGATGACAGGTACAGGATTGTGGATGACATCATCTATTACAAGGACAGAATATACCTCGTTCCAGAATCCACATTAAGGAAGAAGATCATTCAGGCAGCCCTCGATTCTCCTTTATCAGGGCATCAAGGTTTCTTACAGACCTACAGGCAGATCAGAGAGAGGTTCTCTTGGAAGGGTCTCAAGGGGAAGATTATGCAGTATGTTCGGGAATGTAGCATCTGTCAACAGAACAAGATTGAGAACACCCACCCCGCAGGGTTACTCCAACCACTACCAATTCCAGAACAGAAGTGGGAGAGCATCTCCATGGACTTCATTACAGGCTTGCCCAAGGTCCAAGGGCGGGATTGTTTATATGTAGTAGTTGACAGACTGATCAAGTTTGCACATTTCTTCTCGATACCATCAGACTACTCGGCAGCTCAAGTAGTGAAGTTATTTTACAGGGAGGTTTTCAGGTTACACGGGTTGCCTAAGACCATTGTTAGTGATCGGGATAGCAGGTTCACGGGTGCCTTCTAGCAGGAACTGTTCAGGTTGGTGGGGACCGACCTGGCTACTAGTACGAGTTATCACCCCCAGAGTGACGGGCAAACAGAAATAGTCAACAAATGGATCGAAGGGTATCTAAGGAATTATGTAGTAGGCCAACAGCGGACCTGGATCAAATGGCTACACCTAGGGGAGTATTGCTACAACACTACTTATCACATGTCTATTAGGATGACTCCTTTTAAGGCATTATATGGATACGAGGCCTTGGACTATGCAGATTTGGCATTCGGAGACAGTAGGGCTCCTAAGGCTAAGGATTGGATACAGGACAGTCAGGACATCCTGAAAATATTGAAGGAGAATTTACAAACAGCCGAGAATCAACAGAAGATGTATGCCGACAAACACAGGATTGAACGGAGCTTCGAGGTAGGGGATTTAGTATACTTAAGGCTCCAGCGCTACAAACAGTCCTCGCTTAAGAAGAAAGGAGCAGAGAAGTTGAAACCCCGCTTCTATGGACCCTACAAAATAATCTAGAAAGTGGGAGAGGTGGCATATGAGCTAGAACTTCCTCAGGAAAGCAAAATTCACAACGTGTTCCATGTATCTAGCCTGAAGAAGACCCTTGGGCAACACATTGCTCCATCCACCGAATTGCCTCCTTTAGATGATGAAGGACTGCTGATACTGATTCCCGAACGGATCATTCAGACTAGAGAGAGGAAGCTCAGGAACAAGGTAATCAGGGAATACTTAGTTCAATGGAAGGAACTACCGCCAGAAGATGCCACCTGGGAAGGTGAACAGGTATTGCAGGATCCCAATTTGAAGTTGCTTGAGGACAAGCAATCTCGAGCGGGGAGGACTGTAATGTCCTCTTCCAATTAGGCCTTAAGGCCCCAAAACCGCTAACCTATGTGATTCCGGTGGGTTCGAGCGGTTACTGACAGCTAGGGAATTAGCTAAGAACTGATGCCATCCATAGAAGATCTAGGGCATCAGCATTTGGTCGAGAAGGGCCACCGGGGCCAAAGGCCACCTTCCTGCATGCCATCCTAGCATTATTTAATAATGCATGCACTCTTTAAGTCTCCATCCGCATGCATGCAAGTCAACGGCAAATTAGAAGATAAAGTGACCTAATTAGGTCAAAGATTAGGTTTTGCGCAGTTGAACTTTATAAATAGAGGATGAAGCGAAAGGAGACTTCACTTTGGATTATGATTATTTTGGGAGCTCTTGGATAGCAGCATAGTGTGTAGCACAGCAGTTGGGGTTGGAGACGGAGTCTTCAGCTAACAGGATTTCGGTAGTGAAACATCTGTCCTAGTCTTATTCCGGGTAAGCCATACAGGTTCACCACTTGTTCTTCATTCATTCATCAGTTATCTAGTATATGGTATGGTATAGATCATCAGTTTTCAGCCAGAAAGCCCTAATTAGCTGCTGGGCCTTCAGATCTCCGTTTCTTTCTGAAACTCAGGCACCATTCTCATCATCAGCTTCATACTCCGGTACCCAGTGAGTTTCAGATCCATCAGTGCTCATCCGAAGCAGTTATCAGCCGTTTCGGGGTTCCAAGGGGTGAGTAGTTGCCTCTCTGAAGTGATTCGCTACCCTACCTAGAGATCTCAGAACCTTCGCATGCTCCGGGCATTCTCTCCGACACTGAACCGCTATCAGTCCTGTAAATTCTCAGTCCGATCGGACACCTCCTTCCTTGAGGGCGTCACACTTTCCTACTTGGGCGTCTTGCTGCTGGGGGAATTCACCTGAAGCAGAGGAGCTCAGATCCTCTCTGATCCAGCTTGTAGTACTGGCAGACTTTCTCTGGAGTAGTTCAGACCGGCTTATCCGTGGTAAGTGTTCATTCTATCTCGCAAACCCTAACCCTAATTTTTCCTATAAAATAGGGATTTTTGCATGGCAGTTTGCATGCCCAATTGTATCAGCATAATTGTTTAGAAATAGAAAATATCGGGATTTGGGATATTACACTTCCCTTCAGGTCTCAGAACCATATCGTAGATATCATTCCTCATGATCAACTGTTACTCTTTAATCATAGCTTCTTCCATAGCTGGAAGGGTTTGCATCAATGATGTCACCCAACTGTGTTACACAACTAGTGTGTTTGAGGCCTCTTAGTCTGGTTTGGAAGTCTCGCCATACTTTTCTTCATCTTGGGTTATTTCTCGTACCTAAGGTGGTCTTCATCCTTTGAGGTGGATTTACCACTCTCTGAAGCTCTTTGTACTGTCACGCTGTCTCTGACCCTGGGAGCTTTAGATTCATGTTTATTGGAGTGAATCTTAAATTGTCATCACTTGTTCTTCGGAACAAGTCTCATCTTCCTTTTCTTGTAGGTGGTTGTACAAGATCTTTCCTATAATTCAAATGCACCAGTTGCATGGTTAGAACCATTTCATAGAACATATGCATAATGACAAATTCTTATGCATCATGCAACTGTTTAGCCAATACAACATTCATCTATTTCTCACAGAAACTTTCTAGATGCCTTCCATCTCTACCATGACATCATTGAGATTGTGCACGAATCCAATATGTCAGCAAAGAGGTTTCATTCTAGATAAGTAGCAATGGAGCGTTGTATAGTACCATGGGCTACTTACCCATCACATGCATATCAGTAGTATACTGTCATTAATGCAAACATTCTATTATGCATCATACACAGCATATACAGAAAAGACAATTCAAATACTTATCTTTGTTTGTTTGTCGTCATCTCCTTCTAGATCAACAACTTCTTCTTTGATTAGTGAGATTGCTTCAATCTCATGCCTGCTTTGTTTTTTGGAATGCTGCTTTTGGTAGACTTAGGGTTTGACAGAGAAACCCTAATTTTTTTTCAACTGAGGTATCTTTCAGATCTGATTGTATAGAAAGATGCACCTCCTCAAGGCGAGTTGAGCAGTATACTCATTTTCCCAAAACTGTGATTAGAACTGCAAAATATCTGATGCCCTAGTTTTCTTCAGTTTCTTCTGCAGAATGCCTGATATTGTTTCTGCAGTATCTCTGAAAGTACTGCTCCTCTGTGTCTGAAACTTCGCACTGAGGTAGCCTCGCATGTCCTCTTTGCAACACCGCAGGTTAGAGCAGAATTGGTTTCACCAATTGGGACTTATGCTCATCTTCCCAAGGTGACTTATTTTAAGACTGTTCAGAGGAGCGAATTTTAACGAACTACCACGTGTCATTGTTTCATCTTCAGGGTTTGAAATTTTGACCACAGAAAGTACAGTTCGTGCCCTTTCTGGAACATCTTGCGAAATTTCATTTGGACCTTCGTAGCCCGAGTTATAGCAATTTCCCTAGGTGGCCTGTTTAAGGATGAATCTTGGGAGAGGCTGGAACCCTAACTTGGAGGAATCACATGTCCAAGAATATAGCGAATCTGAGGCTGAAACTTTTACATAGTGTACATTAAGAATATATCTTTGGCCTGTGAAAGTTTCGGCTCCCGAGGTTTCTCCAATCTCGAGATATAGCGAATCTACCAAAACTATTAGTTTTAGTATTTTAGGGTTTTCAAGCATAAAACCCTAATCTTCAATAGATGTAGTTGTAGCACTGTTTAGGCTGCACAATGACTTCTTTCAGGGTGGCTCTGAAACCATGTTGAGTTTTTAATGGTTATCTCAGATTTTATAACATTTAGCATCATAACAGCATAACCATAAGCCAAAAGATCACTGAAAGATAGGCAAGTACAATCACACAAAAAAACACAGATTTATCCCGGGAAACCCTCATGGGGAAGAAAACCCAGCAAAAAATTCCTCTGTATAAGATGTATAAAAGATAAAATACAAGACCCAAAAATAGTTGTGCCTCCCTCCAGCAGATATGTTTCTCTCTCTCTCTCTCCATGCACTATGCACAATTGAGTGTTTGTGTGTGTAGAAATGAGGAGAGCCTCACTTCTATTTATATTCTTTCGTTCACTTGATTTTCCACTTTACAAGTCGGCCCCACTAAAACTGACTGGGCCGACTTCTATAGGAGGACTCTAACAACTTAATATTATATTAACTGGGGTGCTAATGACCCGACTTACAATGGAGGGAATTTCCTCATGACTCTTAGCAATTCTCCCAATAGGAACATCGGGGTATAATGAAATACAAATGATTCTCCCGATAGGAACATTGGGGATAATAAGTAAATACACTTCGAAGTTACAATAATTCAACAGTGAGTAAGTCAGTCTAGGGGAGAGTACGTCTGGCTAGGCTTGTTTGGCCCGAAAGGGTTAGTAAGCCAGACTAAAGACCTATCGATCCTAGGGGGATTAGTATGTCTGGCTAGGCTTGTTTGGCTCGAAAGGGTTAGTAAGCCAGACAAGGCTTGTTTGGCCTGAAAGGGTTAGTAAGCTAGACAAGGCTTGTTTGGTCCCCAGGGAGATCCATTTGTCTAACTAGGCTTGTTTGACTCGAAAGAGTTAGTAAGTTAGACAAAATGCCTGGATGGATCTACCAGATAACTCACTGTGATGCTGCTCCGAAGAAAATGAAGGGCAAGATGTATCCTCAGTACTGCTATACTGTTGACTGTTGATGACTGCTGAAAAGCTTGATAGATGTTTTAGTATTGCTATACTGATTGTTGCCTTACTGATTATTGCTAATCAATGAGAAGAGGATGTCTATTTATACTAATCCATCCTCAAATATTTAGTTTGAGCCTACATGTCCTAAAATAAAATAAAATAAAATAAAATAAAATACTAATAACTATTAGGGTAAATTCTACATAATTAAGGAAATTTACCCCAAAATAGTCAAAAATGGCAAAAATAAGCTAAAAGAAGCTAAGAGATGGCTTCACTTGATGAAATAGTGATCCAAGGGGGGCGTCATGCCCCATCTAACCCCAAAATGTTGAAACTCCCTCAACGTCCCCCCTCTAAGGTACTGTAGGCTCAACCGGTGTGCAACAGCTGCAAGAAGGGCGCACTGGGATGGAGGCATCAGAGGAGGGGTCTCTGGAAGTCGAAAAAGGACCAAGTGGGTGCAAGAAGGTGTGCTAGGAGGAGATTACAGTTCTTTACAAAGCACAAGCACCTTTGCAAGTCAAATAACCAAGATGGGCATGTGCCCTAGTCGGTAACCCCTTAAAGCCCCTGAGCATGAACCCGTGGGCATAAAGCGCTTCATGGTGGAGATAATCATCACACCGAAGGGGTAGTCAACAAAGCCATTAAGCCAAGTACTTCTGAGAGTGAAACCAAGGGGGCAGGGCATGTCCAATCCAGGGGGTAAACAACCCCCAAACCAAACATCTATACAACAAATCCCACTTTGGCTTGTGTTATCACATATATAGTAGCCTGGCTACCATATTCTATTTTCAGATTTCAGTACACTTTTCAGCCAGTTCCCTTTCATATGTGATGCTGAGATGAGCATCTATGATGGATCATTATTTGATGATGGACTATAGTACTCTCCCATGCCATGACTGAGTCTCAGGACACTCAGATTTGAGGACTAATGTAGTCATTTAGCCATTTGTAAAGCAGTCAGTAGTGCCTAGAGTTGCATCAGTAGTTTTCATTGGACAGATGTTGGTTCAGATTGATGGTTTACATGTACATGACTCGACGGATATTATCTTATGTTATGGTTATAATTGCTTTTATATTCATTCTTGTGACATGTCTTAGCATCTAGTGTCATGATCTGGCGGTCATATAAATATGTGGACTTGGATGTATTGATATTATGTATGTATGTCCCTACTTAGACTTGGAAGTTCTTGACCCATACTCATTGGTTTTACCCTCCTTAGGGGGAATATAGGTGATCATTCCCACCATACTTTGGCTTGCTAGTGTTGGTTTCATTGTTCACTATCTCCACCCATCCATTACCTTATAGTTATGTTTCTAACCCGACCTACTACTTGACTTGTGGCATGGAGGACCTTTCCCCACTAGAGCCTCTTTGTTGGACAAGCTTCCCTGTTTATTTGTGTCTCGGCTCTGAGTTGCCTAGGTTGTGTTGGCTAAACCTGAAGCAAGTAGCGCTGCCATCAATACAATGTATTTGAAAATGAAATGAATATCTTGTGAAAAAGTCCATTCATGAAAAGTAGTGTTTTTAAACATACGTGAATGCAAGGCAAGCCTATTGAAATTGGCTTTGAAGTATATTGAAATGAATATCTTGTGAAAAAACCATACTTTGTCTTAAACATACATGAATGCATGAAGCCTCAATAATAAAAATCCGTGTAATAAATGCATCGACCAAGGCTATGGAAATTCAAAGGCACAAAAAAGCAATGGTTCTTAAAAAGTTATATCTAAAGATTGCTGGCCTCATTTGTATTTGATTTGGATTGTGAGCATTTGTCAAGGTGAATAAACACCTCTTAACGTAACTTATCCATTTGTGAGACACTGCCATCTCCTTTGTTGTTGCTTGTCCTGCATATGCTAGAGTGAGTATTCCCTTTCCATATCCAAAGTGTCACAGTGTCAAGTTGGTAGTCACCCTTTATCCTAACCATTTGATTTTTAGCCTTCACCCTTCACTAGCAAAATGATTACAACTATGAAGTGAGTATGGTCTTGAAAGTCTAGTCTGAGTTATAGTTAATTAATGAAACTCTATATTTGCTTGATAGATTGCTAGTGAAATCAATGCTACTTGTTATAATTGTTATTTGAATGATTTGTAGAGCATGTCTTAACCTTTAAACACTTGCAGCAGATGGATGTTAGCCTGGGTTATATTATTGATTACTTGATCATTTACAGATTATTATTTTATCTGTCTGGGCACATTGGATATTATTCTTGATCATGCAGAGATCTTTAGGGTGTATGAGTATGCACCTTAGATGGATTTGGACTCCCTGAGTCTAATGAGACAGCTTGTTTTCAGTTCCGCGTAGTTACAATGATGATTTGTCTTAGTGTATCTTTCTGGTGCAGTTTTGCCATGCTGAATGGCTTGTCAGAGCAGAGAGGTGATTTGATTGGTTGACCTAGGGTGCTGTATGAGGAGGGGGTGGTCCAACCACTTGTTTTTACCATATTACCCCCTTCTAGAGAGCTTGGTGAGCTCAGTTTGACAACGCTGACACTTTAGGAGGCAGTTTGGGCCATATTACGTTTCCCGAGGCAGATTAAAAATAATAAAAATGGTTACTGAAGAATTCGATTTGGGATACTGAGGCAAGGAAATGGCATGGGATGAGTTTTGATGATGAGTGTGATGTCTTCCACTCCTTCTCCAGCAGTTTCAGCACTTGGATGGACCCACATCCATCTCTCGGGCATATTTTATTATTTTTTGGAGCTTTTGGAGGTTCACGATTTCCTCAAAGAGGCACTATTTTGCACTTAAAAAAATTATATTATTTTTATTGTGCCATGGGGACACATTAGGAGAGTTAGTTCACACTCCCTGGACCCACCATGAGCTTTATTTATTTTTTATTGAGTGGGATCCACTCTCTTAGGGTGATTTGGTCCATTTATATATTATATTATTGTATTGATCCATGTACTCTATATTGAGCTCATCTCAACCGTTGATTAGGACATTTTGATCTTTTAATCTTAGCCACCCATTTGAAAAGTGGTTATGATTTTGGTTTTCTCATTCCTATTAAAGGAGGGAGCTTCTCATTGTAAAGGGGTCTTTGGCTCTTGGATCTGGATAATAGAAAACTATTTTTTGTGGAAATTCTTGGATCTCCTTTGCATCTGGTGTTCTTAGATGGTGATTGGAAAATCTATTGCTTCCTAGCATTTGGGTATTGGTTGTGAGATCTATACTTTTTTGGAAACATTGTCTTGTCTACAGGAGGGCGACTTCAACTTGGGCGTTTTTGCATGGGTTCCTCAACTCGCTTGGCTTGGCTTCGCTTGTATCAAGGGGTTTTCATTAGTATCATTGCGATCCATGATTTCATCTTGCTATTTTTCTGTAGCATTTGTTCTTTTCTCGTGACGCATCAAATCTGATATAGTTAACGTTTGTTGTGTAGGAGAGAGGGCGCATTATCTTTCTTGGGCAAATCGTTTTACATAGAGGCTTCCTTCAAATCTTCTCAAATTGGTCGGGACGGCATATATCATCATCATCAAGGCATCTACAAGGTTTTCTAGGTAAGATGTACAGGTTAGTTCTTCTTTTCTAGATCTCAATCCATTGGCATCTTCATTTTCATGTTAAAACCCTAAATATAAAAAAATAAAAAAATATTATGGATCAAACCACTTGATCCATAATCTTTGCCAAAATGGAACTTTGTATACTCTTTGTATACTCCCTACTGCTCAATGTTGAACTTTAGAAGCCCTGTGACGATCTCCCTTTAAATAGGTAGAGCTTGGTGATGTAGGTACCCCATCCTCTTGTGCCATAACTCGCACAAGTTATTTATGCTATGAACTAGGGCTCGATTAGGTTCACCTTGTAACTTGTACAAATTGCCTTTTCCCAACCCTAGTCACTTGAGCTGATCATTGGCTAGACTCCTTCGGTTTAACGAGGACTTGTTGGTTCTTGTACTCTACTGCATAGCTCTTATCTTCCATGATTGAGACCAAAAGCATATTCTTCCTGAGACTTGGAACAAATAACACATCATCAAAGTCTAATGAGTTACCCAACTAAAGTCGGAAAGGAATGAACCAACTCCTACTATTGGATACTTGGTATCATCACCAAGCTTGACCTGAAATCCTGAGACGTGCTCTTTTAGACTTTAAAATAGTTCCCGGGGTGATGTCATATGCCTTGATGCTCCATTCCACATACCTCATGTTCTTTAGAATTATGTTGGATGAGAGGCAAGATACCAGCGAGAAATCCTTCTTTAATTTGGAGGAAAACTTGTTCATCTAGGTTTCAATTGAGGCTGCTACTTGTTATTGTTTCTTACCTTTACCCTTCTTCTCTAGACATTGTGATGCATAATGGCTGTTCTTATGACATCTGAAGCACCTAATTTTACTCAAGTCCTTTCTTGGTTGTGAGGTCGACTCCTCTGCTTTCATTTTACCCTTGTTGGGTCCTTTACCTCTACCCTTCTTTGCTTGACCAATGTAGGCATGGTCACTGTCACCTCCTTGTTTGCTGGCCTTTGACTCCATCCGAGTTTCCTTTTGGATACAGTCATCCCACACTCTTTCCCATTAATGTCCTTGGAGGATCAACTTCGAGATTCGAGGTAGAGGTAAGGACTAGAGCCTAGAGGAGAGAGGCGTAGGCTGCTATGATGAATAGGATCCTAATATATGCAATGATTCATTGACATGTATGATTTATGTTTCAAATTCATTTTTGTAAATGTCCTTGCTCATTTATTAATTTAAACATATGCATACATAATGATTTAAAATATACATAGAGTCCACTATGACCACCATGATTGGCATGGCCTTCTAGCTCTAGAGGCGGAGTGATTACCTTTTCCCATAAAAAGGGTAGAGGGAATCAATAGTTTATTTACTTAATTTCTTTGTATATGAGATACATTGTATTTTTTGGTGATTCATGAATCGGGGACTTAGGATTTAGGAAACGTTTCATTTTTGGTGTGTGATGTATCACTAGACATCTTATACATATTATATATCAGTTTTAGATGTTTAAAGAATTGAAAAAAAAGAATATTTTTGTATTTTGTTAAGTTTGTTGATATATTGCCGATGTTCGCTGATAAATCTGATAATTTGTTTTTGGACTCTTGACAATATATTCACTGACACGATATTTGTAACTTTGGTGTAAACACAGTGCACAGACTTTTCTCCTTCAAATCAGCTTTTTATCAATGGATCAAAGCTTACAAGGAAACCTCCACAGCTGCCAAAACTTACAGTTGTACGGTACACTAAAAAATGGAGCAAAATCAACAAACTTACTCAGGAAATTTGACCATAGAAAATCAAGTACTTAGCTGTATGGCTCCGTATAGATTTATCCGTATGGATCCATACGATTATAAAGATCTACTGTATGGCTCTGTATGAATGTACAGATCTGCTAGACCTGCAGTCTGCATGCTAAAATTTGCTTGGCTGCTCTTCCAGGCTCCTCTACTTCTCATATGAATTACTTTACCTTCGACCAAACTATCTTTGAGTGAATAATGAATGTGTGTTCACTGTTTACCTTGGCCTACCTTTATCCTTTAAGCTAAAAACCCTAATCTACCAAAGCCTTAATCTCTTGATGAGATGTGTGGTTGAGATTAGTCTAAATCATTTGTGTATCAAAATTACACTTCATTAGACTCAACAACTAATTAAAAGACTTTCACTTTATAAATAAAGGGAACTACAAAATAGATTTGACTTGGACGACTTCATGCACGTTTGACATTAAACTTGTGTGGAAGTTCTTGTTCGAGCTACAAACATCAATATCTCCCTTGTACTATCAAGAGCTTGAAGAATAATGGAGTGAGGTATTATGTCTACTTTGTTGCATCGTTATGTTTATGCTCTTAAATTTTTGTGAATTATGTGCTATGCTTATGCTCTTAATTTTTTGTCATTGTGTAGGAAACCTCTTGCTATCATTTTTATTTGAAGTGTTGTTAATGGAATATTTTGAATTTAGAAGTGAAGGAATGTGAGGAGGTTTTGTTATGTAACAAATACATAAAAGTGAACTAGACTAAAATATCATATATGTGAGCGTGGAGCATAGCTACAAAAGAGGTAAGTGGGATGAGTTACATAATAACTCCTTAAAGAATAGGAGAACTCCTTCCAAATACTCCAATAGGTTCATATATCCCGATTCATTTGCTCTTCTCAATAATGACTACATGACCTCTATATGTACCTATTCATTTGTTGCACATGTAGGCCCTTCATTAGGTTGACATCATTACATATACATTTAACCCAATATATATCCCCCTTGGGTCATATCATATACATTTACCCCCATATATGCCCCCCTTGGGTCATATAAGGTTTTCACTCTTATCTTCCTTGCTGTTATAATTCTATTTTATTTCCCTCCATCTATCAAACTAGTTGCTGAAATGGAATTATAATTCAGCTAAATTGTAATATTCCAAATCCCAATATTTTCTAATTCTAAGCAAATACGCTGATACAATCGGGCATGCAAACTGCCATGCAAAAACCCTATTTTATAGCAAAAATTAGGGTTAGGGTTTGTGGGATAGAATGAACACTTACCACTGATAAGCTGACTGGACTGCTCCTGAGAGAGTATGCATGCATCAAGAGCTGAATCGGAGATGAATTGATATTTTCTGCTTTCGGTGAAACCCCAGCAGCATGGACCCCAGATCAGCTAAGGGTGACGTTTTCAGTGAAGGACGTGTCCGATGAAGCTGCTGATTTGCAGGACTGATAGACTAGACTTCCCGTGCCGGAGAGAATGCCTGGCACATGCGGAAGTTTTGAGGTCTCTAGGCAGGCTAGCGAATTGTTCTAGAGGTGTAGCTGCTCACGCCCCCCTGATCTTGAAATGGCTGATAACTGCTGAGGATGAGCACGATCGGATCTGATAATCACCATGTACTGGAGTAAGATGCTGATGATGAGAATGGTGCCTGGGTTGTGAAGTAAAACTGAGATATGAAGACCCAGCGAATGATTAGGGCTTTCTGGTTGAAAACCCCTTACGGCTGCACACGTGCCCCTGCAACAATCTCTGTAGTATACTGGATAACTATGAATGAATGGAAGAGCAAATGGTGAACCTGTATGGCTTACCCTGAATGGGACTAGGGCAGATATCTCAATGCCAGAACCCCGCTAGCTGAAGACGCCGTCTCCAACCCCAACTGCTGTGCTGCACATTGTGTTGCTATTCAAGAGCTCAAAAATAATAATCATCAAAAGTGAGTCTCCTTTCACTTTATCTTCCTTTTATAACTTTCAACTGGGAAAACCCTAATCTTTGACCTAATTAGGTCACTTTATTTTCTAATTTGCAGTTGACTTGCATGCATGCGCATGGAGACTTAAATGAGTGCATGCATCATTAAATAATGCTTGGATGGCATGCATGATGGTGGTCTTTGGCCCTGGTGGCCCTTCTTGACCTAATGTTGATAACATGATGATGTCCTAGATTTTCTATAGATGGCATCCGTCTGTAGATGATTCCCTAATTGTCAATAACCGCTCGAACCCACAGGAATCACATAGGTTAGCGGTTTTGGTCCTCAATACCTAATCAGATGAGGACATTACAGCCCTCCCCGCTTGAGATTGCTTGTCCTCAAGCAATTGCAAACTGGGATGCTGCAATACTTGTTCACCTTCCCATGTGGCATCCTCTGGTGGTAGTTCCTTCCACTGAACCAAGTATTCCCTAATTACCCTGTTCCTGAGTTTCCTTTCTCTAGTCTGTATGATCCGTTCAGGAATTAGTATCAGCAGTCCTTCATCATCTAAAGGAGGTAATTTTGTTTATGGAGCAATGTGTTGCCCAAGGGTCTTTTTCAGGTTGGACACATGGAACACATTGTGAATTTTACTTTCTTGTGGTAGTTCTAGTTCATATGCCACCTCTCCCACCTTCCTGATTATTCTGTAGGGTCCATAGAAGCGAGGTTTTAACTTCTCTGCTCCTTTCTTCTTAAGCGAAGACTGTCTGTAAGGTTGGAGCCTTAAGTATACCAAATCCCCTACCTCAAAGCTTCGCTCAATCCTGTGTTTGTCTCCATATAACTTCTGCTGATTCTGGGCTGTCTGTAAGTTTTCCTTCAATATTTTAAGAATATCTTGACTGTCTTGTATCCAGTCCTTTGCCTTAGGAGCCCTACTGTCTCCAAATGCCAAATCTGCATAGTCTAAGGCCTCGTAGCCATATAATGCCTTAAAAGGAGTCATTCTAATAGACATGTGATAGGTAGTATTGTAGCAATACTCCCCTAAGTGTAGCCATTTGATCCAGGTTCGGTGCTGCCTTGTTACGTAGTTCCTTAGATATCTTCCAATCCACTTGTTAACTATTTCAGTTTGTCCATCGCTCCGGGGATGATAACTCGTGCTGGTAGCTAATTTGGTCCCCACTAATCTGAATAGTTCCTGCCAGAAGGCATCTGTGAATCTGCTATCCCGATCACTGACAATGGTCTTAGGTAACCCATGTAACTTGAAGACCTCCCTGAAGAATAACTCAACTACTTGTGCTGCAGAGAAATCTGATGATATAGAAAAGAAATGTGCAAACTTGGTCAGTCTGTCAACTTCTACATATAAACAATCTCGCCCTTGGACCTTGGGAAATCCTGTAATGAAGTCCATAGAGACGCTTTCCCACTTTTGTTCTGGAATTGGTAGTGGCTGAAGCAACCCTGCTGGATGGATGTTTTCAATCTTGTTCTGTTGACAGATGCTACATTCCCGTACGTGCTGCATAACTTCCCCCTTGAGGCCCTTCCATGAGAACCTCTCTTGGATCTGTCTATAGGTCTTCAAGAAACCTTGATGTCCTGATAATGGAGAGTCATGTGCTGCCTGAATGATCTCTTTTCTCAACGTGGATTCTGGGATGAGGTATATCCTGTTCTTGTAATAGATGATGTCATCAACAATCCTGTACCTGTCATCCTGAATTTGTCGATCCAATAATTCGCAAGCGAATTTATTTTTGGAGTATTCTACTAAGAGAAGTGCCCTCCAATCTGTGGATATACTCCTGAGAGATAGTGAGGCGAGACGCCTGGATAATGCATCAGCTACTACAGTATTCTTACCTTTTACATACTCGATCTCGAAATCGTAGGCTTGTACTTTGCTGACCCATTTTTGCTGGCGCTCATTCAGTTCCTTCTGCTCCAGCAAATATTAGAGGTTGTTATTATCTGTTTTGATTTTGAACTTACTGCCCACTAGGTACTGTCTGAATTTCATGAGAGCATGTAAGATGGCTAGCATCTCTTTGTCATATATGGAGTAGTGGCGCTCGTAGTTCTTCAATTTACGGCTCTTAAATGCAATAGGGTGATGATTTTGCATCAATACTGCTCCTAACCCTTCCCTTGAGGCATCACATTCTACTACAAAGGGTTGTGAGAAGTCTGGTAATGCTAAAACTGGACAGGAACTCATAATAACTTTCATCTCCTCGAAAGTTTTCTGTGCTAAGTCTGTCCAGGTGAATGCTCCCTTCTTTGTGAGATCTGTGAGGGGTGTTGCAAATTGGGAGAATCTCTTAACGTACCGTCGGTAATAGGTGCACAATCCTAAGAAACCTCTCAATTCTGTAACTGTTTTTGGCGCGGGCCAATCTCTGATAGCTCGGATTTTCTCCATGTCAACCTGTACTCCTGCCCCATTGATTATGTGCCCTAAGTACAACATTTTCTTCATGCCAAATTCACACTTGGACATCTTTGCGTAAAGCGAGTATTCTTCTAGAATGCTCAGTACTTCGTCCAGGTGTTTCAGATGCTCTTCCCATGTTTTTCTATAAATCAGGATGTCATCAAAGAATACTAGCAAAAACTTACTTAGCTGAACTTTGAAGGTATGGTTCATGCATGACTGGAAAGTGGCTGGAGCATTGGTAAGTCCGAAGGGCATGACCAAAAACTCATAGTGACCATAGTGATAGCGAAAAGCTGTTTTGGAGATGTCTTGGTCCCTTACTCTGATTTGATGGTACCTTGAGCGAAGATCAATCTTGGAGAAGTATTTGGCTTCCCAAAGTTCATCCATGAGCTCATCAATTCTAGGGATGGGATACCTGTTTTTAATGGTCTTTTTGTTGAGTGCTCGATAGTCGATGCACATTCGCAGTGTACCATCCTTCTTCTTGACCAATACTACTGAGGATGCGAAGGGACTAGAACTGGGTCGAATATACCCAAGCTCCAGTAATTCTTTAATTGTTTTCTCAATCTCATCCTTGTATCTTTTGGGATGCCGGTAAGGAGTGGTGGTGACTGCTTGTGTCCCCTCCTCTAGCTCAATAATGTGTTCAAAGCCTTGGTTTGGAGGTCTACCTGATGGAAGGTCCTGAAAAAACTTTTCATGCTTCTGTAGCAAGGCCTGAATGTCACTTGGGTGTCGTGTTCTGGTTTCTGGGGGTTTCCTAAAGGTGACCAAACATTCTACCACCCATTCTATATCATCCTGTCGGAGGACTGCCTCCATTCTCTGTGATGAGACCGGTTTTGGGGGATAAGTGTTCATTTCCCTCAAAACTACCCGTTTGCTGTCTGGTCCCTGGAATTCCATTTCCATTGCCCTGTAGTCTGTAGTGTATTTCCCTATGGAATAAAGCCACTGAACACCCAATACTACATGAGTATCCGATACATCTACTACATAGAAGGAATCTGTCATTTGATAGTTACCTAAGGTGACATTAAATTTTGGAATCCAGTAGTTGCACTCCATGTTGGAGTTCCCGGCTACTGCTACAGTGAATCCTTCGAACTTCTTATTCTGAATACCTCTCTTGGCTACCCAAGCAGAGTCAATGAAATTGTGGGTTGCTCCCCCATCAATCAATACTCCTACTCTGTGGCCTTGTACTACTCCTCTGACCCTGAGAGTCTGGAATCTTGGTACTCCAGATAATGTAGCAATGACTCCCTCTGGTGTATCACCCTGGGGTGATTCTTCCTCAGCTGCCCGTAGTTCTTCTGTGGCTTTCTGCTCATAGTCATCCTCATAACTATCCGAATATACCTCGATGTAGTGAGCCTTCGCCTTCCTTGCACGCCTGTGTCCTGGTACCCATGGTTCCTGACAAGTGAAACATAGTTTCTTCCTCCTCAAGTCTTTCCGAGTGTCCTCGTCTAACCATGTTTTCTTGGGAACGTCCTGCTGGAAAGGTTTCTTGTCCTTGTCCCTAACAGGAAAGTTGGTTTTGAGCGAGAAACCTGTTCTTGGGGACTGAATCCTGTAGATCTCTTGCTCTGCTAATGGCATCATGCAGAATGAGGGGTTTGTAGGCTTTCACCCATCCCCGTAGTGGCTTTGTTAGGGCCTCAGTGAATAACGTAGTCAACCTGCTCTTTGACACATCTGTTACCATGACCGCTATTCTCTGGAATTTTGAGATGAAGGCTTCTGCACTACCTGTTTGTTTGAGTTGAGCCAACTCCTTGAAATGTATCTCTAGATCCTTCCTGTCAAACCGCTCCATGAGCTTCTGAGTGAACTCACCGTAGGAATGTATGGTGTTGTGACCCAATGTCACCAATCCGTGGTACCACCACTCGTGAGCCTCTCCGTCCAGGTGGAGTGTAGCCAATTTAATGGCATCTGTCTCTGTCATGGGATTGAGTTGGAAATAGGTATCCAACTTTTGAACCCATATCTTCGCTGAACATCCGTGAGTCCCATCAAAGTTTGGGATGGTCAACCTACCCAAGGTCTTCTGCAACTCATAGTTGTGATTGAATCCCTTGTTGAAATTCCTGGGCCTGTTCCTACTCTTTATGTTGCAGAAATCCGAAAAAGACATGGCAGCATGAAACTCATCCCCTAAGTCTCTATCTTCCTGCAAATAAGCCCCAAAAGGTTCGCTAGGTTCTACTTGCATGACTGGACCACCTACTGTATCTGCCAAGAAGTGAGGCATGGCAGGCCTATTGGAAGGTCTGCTATATATGTGCTGTGTATTCTGTATATTAGTGTACGCAACCTTTCCACTGCTGCTTGTAGATCCTCAATCTACCGGTGAGGGAGGTGTACTGTTGATACCTATTTCTGGTTTTGCAGATAATCTGTTGATTGCATTGAGTACATCTTTTTGCCCTTTGGCTAAGTCTTGTAATGCAGATACTAAGTTGCGAAATTCCATCCTGTCCTCCTCTTCTCCCGTTCCTTTTCCCTTATCAGAGTGTATACCTGTTTGTTCCATGTCTGAGTTGATATCCTCTAGTTGGATATCCTCAAATTCCCCTATGTATCTACTCTTTCTTCTCCTATAGGTTACAAAAGGGTCTCCTTTTGTATTCATCTATGTCTCATTTCTTAAGCCCACAGCTGGCCAAGAAGATAGCTCTGATACCACTGTAATATCCCAAATCCCGATATTTTCTAATTCTAAGCAAATACGCTGATACAACTGGGTATGCAAACTGCCATGCAAAAATCCCTATTTTATAGCAAAAATTAGGGTTAGGGTTTGTGGGATAGAATGAACACTTACCACTGATAAGCTGGCTGGATTGCTCCTGAGAGAGTATGCATGCATCAAGAGCTGAATCAGAGATGAATTGATATTTTTTGCTTTCGGTGAAACCTCAGCAGCACGGACCCTAGATCAGCTAAGGGTGACGTTTTCAGTGAAGGAGGTGTCCGATGAAGCTGCCGATTTGCAGAACTGATAGCCTTCTCGTGCTGGAGAGAATGCCTAGCACATGCGGAATTTCTGAGGTCTCTAGGCAGGCTAGCGAATTATTTTAGAGGTGCAGCTGCTCATGCCCCCCTGATCCTGAAATGGCTGATAACTGCTCAGGATGAGCACGATCGGATCTGATAATCACCGGGTACTGGAGTAAGATGCCGATGATGAGAATGGTGCTTGGGTTGTGAAGTAAAACTGAGATCTAAAGACCCAACGAATGATTAGGGCTTTCTGGCTGAAAACCCCTTACGGTTGCACACGTGCCCCTGCAACAATCTCTGCAGTATACTGGATAACTATGAATGAATGGAAGAGCAAATGGTGAACTTGTATGGTTTACCGTGAATGGAACTAGGGCAGATATCTCACTGCCAAAACCTCGCTTGCTGAAGACGCCGTCTCCAACCCCAACTGCTGTGCTGCTATTCAAGAGCTCCAAAATAATAATCATCAAAAGTGAGTCTCCTTTCACTTTATCTTCCTTTTATAACTTTCAACTGCGAAAGCCCTAATCTCTGACCTAATTAGGTCACTTTATTTTCTAATTTGCAGTTGACTTGCATACATGCGCATGGAGACTTAAATGAGTGCATGCATCATTAAATAATGCTTGGATGGCATGCATGATGGTGGCCTTTGGCCCTGGTGGCCCTTCTTGACCTAATGGTGATAACATGATAATGCCCTAGATTTTCTATAGATGGCATCAGTATTTAGATGATTCCCTAACTGTCAATAACTGCTCGAACCCATAGGAATCACATAGGTTAGCGGTTTTGGTCCTCAATTCCTAAGCAGATGAGGACATTACATGAATATAACAACACCTTCATATTTCTTTGATGAGTGGCACCCCTAGCTCTCCAAGATAAGGTTTCCACACATTAATTTCCAACAAACTTCAAGGTAAATGTACCAAATAATTCCTTTTTCCTTGAGTACATGATTTACGATGAATGTATCAAGCAAGTTCTTTCATCCATTAGATGGTTGAATGTGGCAAACTAGCCTTTTCTACAATATAGCCCACCTCAAAGTAGTTGATTGTGAGAAACTAGTTCTTTCATTCATGCGGTATTTCATGACTCCATTAGCCCATAGATTGATAAGCATTGGTTACATCATTTAATTTCCTTTTTCCCTTCTTCCCTTTCTTTCTTTCCCATTTCCTTTCCCCATTTCCATTTTTTTTAATCAAGGATTACTCTTCAATTTTCCCTTGACCCTGTTTTCCACTAATTTGCACTTAGGGGATTTCCAGTGAGCCACCATGAATTAGAACAAGTCACTTGTTCCTACTTAGTGCTTAGAAGTTCCAAGCTTTCATCAGGACTGTTATGAACATAATATGCAATAATTAAATAATAAACTAATTAATAGTTAGGGTGATTAAGAGACACCTCATTTGGGTGAAGTCACCATGAGGACCTATTTTGTAATAATCCCAAATCCCGATATTTTCTATTTCGAAGCAAATATGCTGATACAACTGGGCATGCAAACTGCCATGCAAAAATCCCTATTTTATAGCAAAATTTAGGGTTAGGGTTTGTGGGACAGAATGAACACTTACCACTGATAAGCCGGGTAGACTGCTCCTGAGATAGTATGCAAGCACCGAGAACTGGATCGGAGATGGGAAGATCTCTTCTGCTTCCGGTGAACCCCTAGTAGTAAGAACCCCAGTCAGAAAAGTTTGACGCTTTCAGTGAAGGAGGTGTCCGATGATGCTGTTGATTTGCAGGACTGATAGCCTTCCCGTGCCGGAGAGAATGCCTGGTACATGCGGGATTTCTGAGATTTTAGGCAGGATAGTGACTTGCTCTAGAGAGACAACTGCTCACGCCCCCTGGATCCCGAAATTGCTGATAACTGCTCCGGATGAGTACAGATGGATCTAGATAATCACTGGGTATCGGAGTATGTTGCTGATGATGAGAATGGTGCCTGAGTTTCAGAGTAAAGTTGAGATCTGAAGGCCCTGCAATTGATTAGGGCTTTCTGGCTGAAAACCCCCCCTTACGGCTGCACACGTGTCCCTGCAACGATCTATACCATATACTGGATAACTTATGAATGAATGTAAGAACAAATGGTGAACCTGTATGGCTTACCCGGAATGAGACTAGGACAGATGTTTCATTGCCGAAATCCCATTAGCTGTAGACTCCGTCTCCAACCCCAACTGCTGTGCGGCACGCTGTGCTGCTATCCAAGAGCTCCCAAAATAATAATAATCCAAAGTGAAGTCTCCTTTCGCTTTATCCCTCTTTTATAACTTTCAACTGCGAAAACCCTAATCTTTGACCTGATTAGGTCACTTTATCTTCTAATTTGCAGTTGACTTGCACGCATGCAGATGGAGACTTAAAGAGTGCATGCATCATTAAATAATGCTTGGATGGCATGCACGGAGGTGGCCTTTGGCCCCGGTGGCCCTTCTTGACCAATGATGATGCCTTAGATCTTCTATGGATGGCATCAGTCCTCAGCTGATTTCCTAGCTGTCAGTAACCGCTCGAACCCACAGGAATCACATAGGTTAGCGGTTTTGGGCCTCAAGGCCTAATCGGAAGAGGAAATTACAGTCTTCCCCGCTTGAGATTGCTTGTCCTCAAGCAACTTCAAACTGGAATGTTGCAATACCTGTTCACCTTCCCAGGTGGCATCCTCTGGCTGTAGTTCTTTCCATTGAACCAAGTATTCTCTGATTACCCTGTTCCTGGGCTTCCTTTCTCTAGTCTGTATGATCTGTTTGGGAATCAGTATCAGCAGTCCTTCATCATCTAAAGGAGGCAATTCGGTAGATGGAGCAATGTTTTGCCCAAGGGTCTTCTTCAGATTAGATACATGGAACACATTGTGAATTTTGCTTCCCTGTGGAAGTTCTAGTTCGTATGCCACCTCTCCCACCTTCCTGATTATTCTACATGGTCCATAGAAGCGGGGTTTTAACTTCTTTGCTCCTTTCTTCTTAAGTGAGGACTGTCTGTAAGGCTGGAACCTTAAGTATACTAAATCCCCTACCTCAAAGCTCCGCTCAATCCTGTGTTTGTCGGCATACAACTTCTGTTGATTCTGGGTTGTTTGTAAATTCTCCTTCAATATTTTCAGAATGTCCTGACTGTCCTGTATCCAAT
Organism: Pseudotsuga menziesii; assembly: GCA_001517045.1. NCBI lineage: Eukaryota > Viridiplantae > Streptophyta > Pinopsida > Pinales > Pinaceae > Pseudotsuga > Pseudotsuga menziesii. The sequence goes on from LPNX010544633.1 coordinate 422,219, forward strand.
CCTTAGCCTTAGCAGCCCTACTATCTCCAAATGCCAAATCTGCATAGTCCAAGGCCTCGTAACCATATAATGCCTTAAAAGGAGTCATCCTAATAGACATGTGATAGGTAGTATTGTAGCAATACTCCCCTAGGTGTAGCCATTTGATCCATGTTCGCTGCTGCCCTGCTACATAGTTCCTTAAATATCCTTCGATCCGCTTGTTGACTATTTCCGTTTGCCCATCACTCTGGGGATGATAACTTGTACTAGTAGCCAGTTCGGTCCCCACCAATTTGAACAGTTCCTGCCAGAAGGCACCCGTGAATCTGCTATCTCGATCATTGACAATGGTCTTAGGTAACCCGTGTAACCTGAAGACCTCCCTGAACAATAACTCTGCCACATGAGCTGCCGAGTAGTCTGATGATATCGAGAAGAAATGTGCAAACTTGGTCAGTCTGTCAACTACTACATATAAACAATCTCGCCCTTGGACCTTGGGCAAGCCTGAAATAAAGTCCATGGAGATGCTTTCCCACTTCTGCTCTGGAATCGGTAGTGGCCGGAGTAACCCTGTTGGATGGGTGTTCTCAATCTTGTTCTGTTGACAGATGCTACATTCTCGGACATGCTGCATAATTTCCCCCTTGAGGCCCTTCCATGAGAACCTCTCTCTGATCTGCCTGTAGGTCTTTAAGAAACCTTGATGCCCTGATAAAGGAGAATCGTGGGCTGCCTGAATGATCTTTTTCCTCAATGTGGATTCTGGAACAAGGTATATCCTGTTTTTGTAATAGATGATGTCATCCACAATCCTGTACCTATCATCCTGGATTTGCCCGTCCAATAATTTGCAAGCGAATTTATTTTTGGAGTATTCCACTAAGAGAAGTGCCCTCCAATCCGTGGATATACTACTGAGAGATAATGGGGCTGGACATTTGGATAATGCATCGGCTACTACATTATTCTTACCTTTTACATACTCGATCTCGAAATCGTAGGCTTGTACTTTGCTGACCCATTTCTGCTGTCGCTCATTCAGTTCCTTCTGCTCGAGGAAATACTTGAGGTTGTTATGATCGGTTTTGATTTTGAACTTACTGCCCACCAGGTACTGTCTGAATTTTGTGAGAGCATGCAAAATGGCTAGCATCTCTTTGTCATATATGGAGTAATGGCGCTCGTATTTCTTCAGTTTACGGCCCTCAAATGCAATACGGTGATTATTCTGCATCAACACTGCTCCTAACCCTTCCCCTGAGGCATCACATTCTACTATAAAGGGTTGTGAGAAGTCTGGTAATGCTAGAACTGGACAAGAACTCATAATAACCTTCATCTCCTCGAAAGTTTTCTGTGCTAAGTCTGTCCAAGTGAACGCTCCTTTCTTGGTGAGATCTGTGAGGGGAGCTGCAAATTGGGAGAATCCCTTAACGTACCGTCGGTAATAAGTGCACAGACCTAAGAAACCTCTCAATTCTGTAACTGTTTTTGGCGCGGGCCAATCTTTGATAGCTCGGATTTTCTCCATGTCAACCTGTACTCCTTCTGCATTGATTATGTGTCCTAAATACAACATTTCCTTCATGCCAAACTCACACTTGGACATTTTCGCATAAAGCGAATGTTCTTCTAAAATACTCAATGCTTCGTCCAGGTGTTTCAGATGCTCTTCCCATGTTTTGCTGTAAATCATGATGTCATCAAAGAATACGAGCAAAAACTTTCGTAGCTGTGCTTTAAAGGTGTGGTTCATGCATGACTGAAAAGTGGCCGGAGCATTGGTAAGTCCAATGGGCATGACCAAAAACTCATAGTGACCATAGTGACAGCGAAAAGTTGTTTTGGAGATGTCCTGGTCCCTTACCCTGATCTGATGGTATCCTGAGCGAAGATCGATCTTGGAGAAGTATGAGCTCCCCGAAGCTCATCCATGAGTTCGTCAATTCTGGGAATGGGATACCTGTTCTTAATGGTATTTTTGTTGAGTGCTCGATAATCGATGCACATTCGCAGTGTACCATCCTTCTTTTTGACTATGTACCATCCTTCTCTGATACATCTGTTACCATAACGGCTATCCTCTGAAATTCTGAAATGAAAGCTTCTGCACTACCGGTCTGTTTGAGTTGAGCCAACTCCATGAAATGTATCTCTGGATCTTTCCTGTCAAACCTCTCTATGAGCTTCTGAGTGAACTCACCTTAGGAATGTATGGTGTTGTGACCCAATGTCACCAGTCCGTGGTACCACCACTCGTGAGCCTCTCCGTCCAGGTGAAGTGTAGCCAATTTGATGGCGTCTGTCTCTGTCATGGGGTTGAGTTGGAAATAGGTATCCAACTTTTGAACCCATATCCTCGCTAATCCTCCGCGAGTCCCATCAAAGTTTGGGATGGTCAACCTGCCTAAGGTCTTCTGCAGCTCATAGTTGTGATTGAAACCCTTGTTGAAATTCCTGGGCCTGTTTCTACTCTTCATGTTGCAAAAATCTGAAAAAGACATGGCAGCATGAAATTCATCCCCTAAGTCTCTATACTCCTGTAAATAAGCCCCAAAAGGCTCGCTAGGTTCTACCTGCATGACCGGGCCCCCTACTGTATCTGCCAAGAAGTGAGGCATGGTAGGCCTAATAGAAGGTCTGCTGTTTATGTGTGGAGTATTCTGAATGTTAGTGTACGCTATCTTTCCACTGCTGCTTGTAGATCCCCGATCTATCGGTGAGGGAGGTGTACTGTTGATACTTGTTTCTGGTTTCGCTGATAATCTGTTGATTGCATTGAGTATATCTTTTTGTCCTTTGGCTAAGTCTTGCAATGCAGAGACCAAGCTGTGAAACTCCATCCGATCCTCCTCTTCTCTCATTCCTTTTCCCCTATCCGAGTGTATACTTGTTTGTTCAGATAGATCCTCCTCTTCTCCCATTCCTTTTCCCCTATCCGAGTGTATACCTGTTTGTTCCATATCTGAATTGGTATCTTCTAGTTGGATATCCTCAAACTCCCCTGTGTATCTACTCTTTCTCCTCCTATAGGTTACAAAAGGGTCTCCTCATGTATTCATCTACGTTTCATTTCTTAAGCCCACAGCTGGCCAAGAAGATAGCTCTGATACCACTGTAATATCCCAAATCCCGATATTTTCTATTTCTAAGCAAATATGCTGATACAACTGGGCATGCAAACTGCCATGCAAAAATCCCTATTTTATAGCAAAATTTAGGGTTAGGGTTTGTGGGACAGAATGAACACTTACCACTGATAAGCCGGCTAGACTGCTCCTGAGATAGTATGCAAGCACCGAGAACTGGATCGGAGATGGGCAGATCTCTTCTGCTTCCGGTGAACCTCTAGCAGCAAGAACCCCAGTCTGAAAAGGGTGACGCTTTCAGTGAAGGAGGTGTCCGATGATGCTGCCGATTTGCAGGACTGATAGCCTTCCCGTGCCGGAGAGAATGCCTAGTACATGCGGGATTTCTGAGATCTCTAGGAAGGATAGCGACTTGCTCCAGAGATACAGCTGGTCACGCCCCCTAGATCCCGAAATTGCTGATAACTGCTCCGGATGAGTACGGACGGATCTGATAATCACCGGGTACCGGAGTATGATGCTGATGATGAGAATGGTGCCTGAGTTTCGGAGTAAAGCTGAGATCTGAAGGCCCTGCAAATGATTAGGGCTTTCTGGCTGAAAACCCCCCCTTACGGCTGCACACGTGTCCCTGCAACGATCTATACCATATACTGGATAACTTATGAATGAATGTAAGAACAAATGGTGAACCTGTATGGCTTACTTGGAATGAGACTAGGACAGATGTTTCACTGCCGAAATCCTTTTAGCTGAAGACTCCGTCTCCAACCCCAACTGCTGTGCTGCTATCCAAGAGCTCCCAAAATAATAATAATCCAAAGTGAAGTCTCCTTTCGCTTTATTCCTCTTTTATAACTTTCAACTGCGAAAACCCTAATCTTTGACCTAATTAGGTCACTTTATCTTCTAATTTGCAGTTGACTTGCATGCATGCGGATGGAGACTTAAAGAGTGCATGCATCATTAAATAATGCTTGGATGGCATGCACGGAGGTGGCCTTTGGCCTTGATGGCTCTTCTTGAGCAATGATGATGCCCTAGATCTTCTATGGATGGCATCAGTCCTCAGCTGATACCCTAGCTGTCAGTAACCGCTCGAACCCACAGGAATCACATAGGTTAGCGGTTTTGGGCCTCAAGGCCTAATCGGAAGAGGACATTACATATTTATACAGGTCCCTTATCATTGTAAAGATCACCATTATCTATTCAATATTCAATATTATATTTTTATTCATGGCTTATTTAATATTCCAAGTCTTTTGGTAATATTATTTGTGTGAGCTAACTATTGTTTGGCTCATTTGGTATCAGAGTGATCTGGTCCTTGGCCATTATTTACACTTTGTGTAAATTTGGTTTTTAACCATTAACCTAGGATTTCCCTAAAATTGTAGTCTTTGACCAAGAAGGAAAATAGAAGAGGTAAAGCAATAAAAAGAAGAAGGAAAAAAAACACAAGGTTTATAAAAACCAAATGTGGTTTTATAAACAAGTCATAAAATCGAAAAGTAAAAAGAAGGAGAAGAAAAGAAAATGAAGAAAAAAAAAGCCATTGGATTATGAAACCACACTTGTTTTCTTTCTTTTTACAAAAACCATTACATTAATAAAAATGGGTTTTATGACAAGGGAAAAAGAATTAAATTATAGAGTGAAGGATCAATCGTATTTTAAGAAAATATATTATAAGGGTGAATCCCAAGGCTTAATATTTATTTTTTATAAAAGTTAATCCCCAAGATTTGAACTTGGGTGGGGAGTGTAACATTCCTTCTTCCCAACCACCCAATCTACATACAATCCACAAAGAAGTTTTGAGACGAAAACAAGTCAGTTAAAAGTAGTCAAAGGAAGACAAATTATCGCCGAAAAAGTTTACATTGAAGGAAGAATCTTCAAAGAAGTCAAAGCCAATTGAAGTCTCGTCAGAGAATTCAAAGTCATAAGAACGAATATCTATCATTGAAGAAGTCAAAGATCATGGAAGCTGGTTTGCGACTACAAATAGAAAAATTAGAAACACAGTTAAGGTGTTATAAAAAAGACAATGAAGATTTACGCAACATAAATACAAAATCGAAAGTATTGATTGAACTACATAAGTGATAAGAAAAGTTCATGGAACAACAATTTTTTGACTAGAAAAACGATATAGAAAAATTGTCTCCACAAATTGAGGAATTAAAAGGCGAAAGTGATTTCAATCAGAGATTAAAAAATCAAGATATAAAGAAAGAAAGAAATGATTACGATGCAGAAATAATATGCTTGAACAAAATTGTTAACGACAAGGATGAAGAACTGACGTAGATACAAAATAAATTAGAAGATCAAGAATAAGAAATCGGGCAGTGTTGACAATAGATAAAAGTACTTCAACAACAAAATGACGACTCTAAAAAGGCACACAAGTTGGAGATCGCAAAAAGTAATGAAGCATTATCCAACAATTCCGAAGAAATTTTCAGATTAAAGAACCATAATAAGACGTTAGTCACGAAAATTAAGAAATTGAAAAATACTCGGAAGCCAAAGCACTATACAAAAGACATTGAACGAAAACTTCTAGACAAGCAGGAAGAAAATAGTTGCATCCGAAATCAGAGCGAAGATCTTAAGGAACAACTTAAAAAGTTTGAAGATGACAGAAAGTTGCAAGTAGAATTGATTAAGAAGTTTGAAAATGATAACATGCAATTAGAAAACAAGTTGGAAAAGATACAGAACGAAACATTAAAACCTCAAGGGATGAAAATACAATTTCCAGCTCATATCAATGCTCAAAAGACGACGCTCGTAAAAGAAAATGACATTGTGAAAATTCTCTATTAACACCCAATCATAAAGCCAATATCCTAAAAAGGGAGAAATGTCGAAAGATAATGGTACTAATGTGATCAAAGCTCCTAGCGACAGATCAGTAGGAAATCCCAATAGTCAACAACAATGCAATTTGGAATGGATTGATCCGTCAACATATCGGAAGTTAATGTCTACACTTAGAAGTTTGTATCGACATGTTTCGTCATCTACGACGTCACAAGGAACGATGCGACAACATTTTAAGGCTTTGAGGACAAAGCCTTTATAAGAGAGAGGCAATGCTATTAACATAATAAGTAATAATAAAATAATAAAATAATTAATAGTTAGGGTGACTAAGAGACACCTCATTTGGGTGAATAGTCACCATGAGGACCTATTTATAGAGGCCCCTTATCATTGTAAAGATCACCATTATTTATTCAATATTCAATATTATATTTTTATTCATGGCTTATTTAATATTCCATGTCTTTTGGTAATATTACTTGTATGAGCGAACTATTGTTCGGCTCAAGGACCAATTGTTGGTCCCTTTTTTATTGTTTTACATGTTCATACCCCTAGGGGATATTGTAATAAAATGTTCATACCCACTTTCCCAGGTTTTTATGTGATTATTTATCACTTAAATGAATTTTTCTTCAAAAAAACAAAAAAGTGAATAAAAACAATGGAAAATATGGAGAAAATGCACATTCTTAAATCAGTGGGAATTTAGCCTAGACATGTTCTAAGTTAATTGAGGATGATGTTGGAGCTAATTGGGGACCAAATCAGGAGGATTCCAATCATATCCTAGTGATGGCGAGTTGATCTCCAAGAGTTCCAAGCTTTTGTAAGTACTAAAATAGTTGTAAATTTTATGTATTTGTAAGCTAACCCACTAATATTTGCTTTTAGTGTGTCTACTGGTTTTTCATATTAGAAGGAGAAAGAAGGGAAAAACTTTGGTGATTTTCATTAGATCAAACCATCGAAGGCACCAGAGATTCCTCTTCTGTTCTTCTTTCTCTTCTTCATTCTCCTGCAAACATTGTAAGCCTTTTGATCCTGTTTTTTAAGGATCAAAGACATTCCTTTCTAAAAGCATATTGTACAAAAAAATAGTAAAAAGCAAGTGGGATTTAAGGCTCCCACACCCCTCTTCCCCTGTTTGGGGGAAGCCTGTATCTCTCTTGTTTGCTTTTATTTGCTTTATGCCTCAAAGTTTTAGAATACTTTTCATTTTGGAAAATAAAGTTAGATCAATCAAAGTTTCTTTACTTTCTTTCCTTATTTCATTTGTAAAACATATACTAACTCACTATTCTCTACCGAAGTACTTGAAAGCGCTTGCTCGAGTACGAGAAAAGATACTCATAGTGTAGTAATTAGAAAACACTTTACTGCTTTCTAGTTTTTCGCAAATTGGAACAAATACTTAGTACATTCCGTGTATGCTCTATCCATCGTAGGCTTGCCTGACCCTTGGAATATCCAAAAGCAGAATTGTGCATTCAATAATTCTCCACACTTAATTAAGCAACTCACCTTAATAAAATCAATTTCTATTTTAACTAGCAAAAATCCAGTTTTTTTCGAAATTTGTCATTTGTGGGAAAATTCCTCAGAGAAAGCAAGAATGACTAGATAGTGACCGTGGGGCCTCATCAAGCTACACCCTCATTTGGTACAATGTTGGACACACCCCCACGACTTCGATCTAGCCCACATGTTCTCGTGAGGAGCCACCATTGTCAAGATCTGGACATATCCCTTGTACCTCACAGTATATCTGAGATTCCCTTTTCCCCTATTCTATCCATCATTTTAATAAATTAAAACTGGCCAAGTACATTGCAAAATATTTCTCTTTTTCAGCAGCACTTATTTACTTTTGACTCCATTTTGGCACTGGTTTATTTATAATGTTCTTATTTGCTTAGACTCATTTTTTATTGTGAATGCCATATCTTTTATGCTGTTAAATTAAGCTCTATTTTTGCAGTATCTTGTTTCAGTGATTGTATGTCAAAACTCCTAAAAAACAATCCCATCCAAAAAACTAAGAACTAATAAAAAGCCTCAATAACTTTCTCTTAGGTTCAACCCCCCTTGGCTTCATTAGGAGTTAGCCATAACGGAGGAGTTAGGATCAGGTGACAACACCTGACCCGAGACTTGCCCCCAAGGACACACCCAATGGCTTGAAGATTTCTGCCACGTTACCCCAAGGTGTGCTTCCGGTGGCAACAAAACCCTCCACTTCATGGTCTTGATATTCCTACCTTAGGGAGTCCTCACTTGTCTTGGAGAAGAGCCAACATAAAGTGTGTGGAAGAGCCGCTGAGGTGATAGTGGGCATCCTTATTGAGTTACACAAAGCTATTGCCTTGATGCTTGGGACTTTACACTTTTATGGGTGCTAGATTTTGTTGTAACACAGAGCAACTTAGCTTATCGAAAAATTATAATTATACCCTTATTTGAACTAAGACATGATGTTATTTTGTTTCTATTGATTGTCCTTAATTTTCTTGAGTTATTTTGTATAGGTATTCGTTAATATTTTTGCCACGTTACCCCAAGGTGTGCTTCTGGCGGCAACAAAACCCTCCACTCCATGGTCTTGATATTCCTACCTTAGGGAGTCCTCACTTGTCTTGGAGAAGAGCCAACATAAAGTGTGTGGAAGAGTCGCTGAGGTGATAGTGGGCATCCTTCTTGAGTTACACAAAGCTATTGCCTTGATGCTTGGGACTTTACACTTTTATGGGTGCTAGATTTTGTTGTAACACAGAGCAACTTAGCTTATCGAAAAATTATAATTATACCCCTATTTGAACTAAGACATGATGTTATTTTGTTTCTATTGATTGTCCTTAATTTTCTTGAGTTATTTTGTATAGGTATTCGTTAATATTTTTATATCTCACATATTTAGTTCAATGAATGTGCGGGAAGATTTCAGTTTAATGTTGTGTAATGATTTTCTAACTATGAAATCATTATGTATCCAATATCTATAGAAAAAGTGTATTAAAGCCTTAAAGATCATTTGTGTTATTTTTCATCCTTAATATTTTTAGGTTTAGTCCGTTATAAGGCACTGTGATATACTTGTTGACATTATACAAATTTTATGAAAATTTCAAAATGGTGTCATTTTGACTTGTCTTATAACCTGCCAATTCTATCATCTGTTTAGGTTCCTGAACGAAGAGATGAACACTACAGTAAAATTGTCTCCATAGGTTTTATGTCCACCCTGTATTAATTATTGGAAATCACCAACATCTTTTATGCCTCCTTTATGATATGAAGTAAAGATAATTCACTGATATGCAATATTTTCTGATCATATTTAAGATGCTTTCTGTTTTAACTTTCCGAGCTAAATCAGAATGTATATTTCATTCAAAGGTTATTTTGCTATATTTCTGAAAATATTTTTTTTTTGATTTTTGGAAATTACTTTAGGTTCTTGTATGCAACAAAAGGCCTATGGTCTCAGAATCCGAGAACACTACCTTGGGAAGATGCCATAAATTCAGTGGATTTGGGTTTGTCTCTGCAAAGCAAAGAGGGTAGAGAAAATGAGGTCACATTTTCCTACCATGCATACATTAACACCAGAAGTTTTGCCTTCTTCTGGGGCAATTCATAGCTTGTACCAAAATCTTTTGATGCAGAAATTTAACACTCCTGTCTACTATAGACAGTCTATTCAAAATACAAATAACTGCGTAAAGTTTAGTGGGTATCTTGGCCACCCCTATACATTGAAAGATATGCTCAGGACAAGGAAACAGGAGAATTTGAGGTGGGGGTTTTGCCGAAATAGAAACTCATTTTCTCTGCATACAGGAAATCAGTGCCCTTTTATGCCTAAAGCTACAAGGGATTCATGTTCAGAGTCTGATATCAATGCATCAACATTTGATCAGAAGAAAAACAATCAGAAGGCAGGCAACCCATTTTCTAGCTTTCTTGAAGGTTTTAGGTATCTTCCATTTTAACTGAATGATATGCTGTTTCCTGTAAATTTTGTAGCCACAAGCTGCTGTGACTAACAGTTTAAAGAAGTCTGACTGCCAGGGCAATTAGATGCTTTTCATACTATGGTTTATGTATTGTCTAGACTCTAGTTATGTTCAATGGTCAGCTGACAAGTTTCCACCCTTGGCAAATGCGCACCAGTGATTCATTAGGGTTGTGTAACAAAAAACTGCAGGTAGATGATTTTGGACAGGATTTAATGGTCCTTGCCATCCCGGCAATTGTAGGACAGGCAATTGAACCAATGGCACAGTTGATGGAGACAGCTTATGTGGGGAGATTAGGTACTAAATATTTCTACACTGTGCTGTAAGGCAGTCAACAATTCATTTAGTTCCATAATATTTACAAGAAGTTCTATTGCTGAATTTTGGTTTTAAAGTTTCATATTTTATGAACAATGCATTCAAACCTTTGTGCTCTGTTTAGAGACGGAGATGTTTTAGTAGCCAAAATTATAATCATGTGGAAGATCCAGTTTTTCCTTTTCCAGATGTTGCTTTCTCCTTGGATATAGGAATGCACTCAAAATTCACTTTTGTACTCTAGTTTTTGAACAAACATGTTGGATGTGATGGTGATCTGCACTCATGGAAAAGGGTAGCCTGATTTAAAGAATCATAGAAGTTAACTATAATTTAGAACTGCCATCTGTTTGAGCCTTGAGGCTTGTGCATTTTCTAATTATTAGTACTTGCATATTATTCATCCACTCTTTTAATCTTGCTTATGGGATTATGAAGGGACTTATTTCATAACTCATATAATGTGTCGAAAATCCCATTTTGTGGCCAAAGAAGGAAGATTTATGGCATATGAATTTTGTTTTCTTGATAAATGAAGTATTCAAGATTTTAATGTCTTTTGCATTTTCATAATCTTATGAAATGGAAAATGTAGTTTCATTCTAGATTTGACTACTGTTGAACCCTTATTCTTTATCTGTTAGATCTAAGTTCATTTTCAACTTTCAAGTTCAATTCTATGTTATAGTTACAGAGAAAATGTGGACCATAGTGTGACTGTCTGGTTATCTATGTGATGTTGTCTTGGAGTTGACTCTTAAGCATTTTCCCATAAGGCAATTCGGATTTATAGTTAGTCAATCTACTGAAGATGCATCTTGTTTGATGAGTTCTATTTCAAAGGTCCGGTGGAGTTAGCTGCTGTTGGAGTTTCTATTTCAGTCTTCAATCTGGTCTCAAAATTGTTCAACATCCCTCTCCTTAATGTGACAACATCATTTGTAGCTGAAGATGCTTCAAAAGCTGCCCAAGGTGAGGCTTATATTGATAGAAAAAGATCCATTCATGGTAAGGGTAGGATGCAAAGTTGAGAACGACATCTGCAATAATATTATTTTCAAAAAATATTCTGGAATATGTTGAGATGATCTGGCATATTAATTTGTGGCCTGGGATGTCTTGCAGCTGACCATTTACATGTAGATAAAGAGGAATGCCAAAAGCATGTAGGTGATAGGATAGAAAGGAAGCAGTTACCTTCCGTTTCGACTGCATTAGTTTTGGCAGTTGGTCTAGGTTTTGTTGAAGCTGCTGCCTTAGCTTTTGGAACAGGCCCTTTTTTGCATTTCATGGGTTTACCCTCTGTAAGTTTAAGCATTTATTTGCTGGCAATTGTTCATTCCTTCTGCATAAAAATTAAAGTTAAGCAATTTCATGATTATGTTGCCGTTCCTGATGAAGACCTAATAGGACTATCTTGTAGTCATATGTCTAGCGAGATTGCTTTCTGTCCAGCGCTTTTCATATACATGGAATTTCTTGAGTGTTCGATTTTTTTGAGCAGTTCTTGTTAGATTGAATGTTATTCTCCTTTGTCTTTGGTTGTAGGACTTGTTCATGATATTTTTCTGGACGTGAGGCTTTGAAGTTGTTAAAAATTGCTCAGTTCATAACTTCATAGTGATCTTATGATATTTGCTATAAACATCTTTTGTTGGATGATGAACTTTTCTGCATTTTTAATGATATCTGCAATGTTGTTTTGTGTTTTGTAAGGCTTCACCAATGCGTCTTCCATCAGAGCGATACCTTGCTTTAAGAGCTTTTGGTGCTCCAGCAGTAGTGGTTTCACTTGCAGTACAAGGAGTATTCCGTGGTTTAAAAGACACAAAGACTCCTTTATATGCCTCAGGCAAGTGACAAGATAATTTCTTGGTCTGAATGATGCTGCAGTAAACATTTTATGGTTTCTTCAAGAAGAATTGGAATCTCAGGCACCTTATGGTCTCTGTTATGCACATAACATACATACTGAGGCGTGCATTTCTTTTAATTAGATATTTTTGTGTTACAAATTTTAGCTTAGATGTGCATAGTTTTTCAAAAATAACTTTCATCTTTTTAATTTGTAAAGATTAAAGGAAGCATTATCATCCTAAGATCCTTAGCATATGGGAAAGCAAACAGAATGATACAAGCAGTAGATAATCCAATTTATTAATCACCTTATTACATTTCCTGTGAACTTTATATCAGCTCCAGCTTGTGTGGCAACATCGGCCATACAAACTTATCTATTCATGTGGGGCAAGCCATATGTAGTGTGCTTCTACATGGATATGCCAAATAAGCAAAACTGAAATGACATCAACAGCTGTGCTTTTAATATTTTTGGAGGGTATGCTGTAGTATTACTTGAAATATTATCCTATATACTTTTTGAACTTACATATGAATCAAATGTTTATGACTAGAAATATTGATACATAATTGCTCAGTCTATGGGCAATGTGGTTCATCAACACGGATGCCTTTAAGCTTTTAAATGTGGAATTTAGTTGTTCTTTACTGTTTTGGGTGATTTAACCTCGCTGTATTTTTTTTCATGACAAATAACTGCTATCTTCAGATTTTCACTGTGTAATAAAATAAGAAATACAAAGCAGCAAATTCATACAATAACACACCACGGAACGCAGAGAGTTGCCTTGGAACTCAAATGGGAAAACCAGCATCAAAGAGGAGGCTTTGCATGGCTCCAAGAAATCTCAGAGATGCAGATTACAAAGGCTAAGGAGAGGTAACTACCTTTAATCTATGCTCAAGGTTTCAACCTTTCTTCTAACAACTCAGCTAGGTTTGGACTGGCGTGCCTGAATTTTCTTGCCTCTTAGATTATGATTCAAGCAAAAATTATAAGTGGTTTCCTCTTATTTGAAGGGAGGATTCACCATGTAATCTGCATGTGATCTCTTTCTATAGATGCACAAGAAGTCTGTCCTCCTGCTTTAGAATCTTGGCTCTGGCAATGGCTCTCTAAAGCTGGGATGACTTTTCCATTTAATCTATGCTCAAGGTTTCAACCTTTCTTCTAACAACTCAGCTAGGTTTGGACTGGTGTGTTTGAATTTTCTTGCCTCTTAGATTACGATTCAAGCAAAAATTATAAGTGGTTTCCTCTTATTTGAAGGGAGGATTCACCATGTAATCTGCATGTGATCTCTTTCTATAGATGCATAAGAAGTCTGTCCTCCTGCTTTAGAATCTTGGCTCTGGCAATGGCTCTCTAAAGCTGGGACGACTTTTCCCTCCTGGCAAATCAAATACTGGATCTTCTTCACTGTCAATGGGAATGCTGTTTCGTTCTTCGCTGCTGCAGCTTGGGAAATTTCCCAAATTGGCAGTCAGTGCTTTAATGAACCAAATGTCAATGATTCCAGAATATCAAACCAGCTCGATTTGATATGGCTCTTCAACCAATCTTCTCAAGTGCTTGAGTTCTTTCTTAGTGAGTGGAAATTTCGGCTTCTTTGTAATGGAAGGTTCGATCTCCTTCTTCCCTCAATTGCTAGGTCCCCTTCACATGAGCCAACTAAATCTCATCGCAGAACTCTTTCTCTGTCCATATATTGGCCCTTTATTTCCTTCCTTCACAGAAGGCCAAAGGAATTGGAAGAGATAGTTAAGGAACACTAACTGTTTATGTGGTGAGCTTGTACACCTGTCTAACAGTCCTTTAGATGCCAGGCGACCCAAGAAATAGTTACAACACCTTCCTGGGTTGTCAGGCTTCTTTTGTGCATGAAATGACCTCTTAGGCCTATTTTTGTTTTTCCATGTTGCAACCTCCGATTCGCTGCTGAATTGGTCATGTGGTCGGTGATATTTGCTGTCAGATTATTCCTTTTGCAATGCTGAGAGTGGAGCTCTTCTTCCTCCAAGCCCCAAACCTATGCTGCCCTGCATTCTGCATTACCACTGATGCAGAGTGTGGAGGGCAGGTCTCTTTGCTTTAGTTCCCCCACAGCCTCTACGTCCGCATTCGCATTGCATTCTCTGGATAACCCATTCCCTGTTGCCTTAGTCACGATGTGGAGCGTGGAGTGTAGAGCTCAACTCCATTATGACTACTTTTCCTTCGGATTGTGCTAATCTCTGCATTGTTGCATGCTTGAAGCTTCACATGATTGCCTTAGCTTTATTTGGAGTGTAAAGCGTGGAGTGTAGAGCTCAACTCCATTATAACTACTCCTTTTCCTTCGGATTGTGCTAATCTCTGCATTGTTGCATGCTTGAAGCTTCACATGATTGCCTTAGCTTTATTTGGAGTGTAAAGCGCGGAGGTATTACCTAGCCTCCACATGCATCCTTATCTCCACATGCACCAAGCTACCCACATCATTTCTTTTCTTGGCTTTATGCAGAGTGCAGAGCACAAAGTTATCCTATCCTCTACATGCATCCTTATCTCCACATGCACAGATCTCTAAGGCACTGGCCAAATGTCTTTCAGCCAAGGATTAACGAAGGTTGCATCCAAGAATTTGATGAAATAAATTGACCTGAGCTTAGATACTCTAAAGATAATTCTGTGCTAAGTGCTTTTCTGGTTCATTTCTTTAAGGATCCATCTGGATCATACCCTTGGCTTTTGAGTCCCACAAATGATTTTAGTCTTTTAGACAGGATCTCTGAAGATTGAATTTATTGATTGTGATAAGCTTTTGCTTCTCACACCATACATCAGCCTTTGAAGAGTAAATGACCTGAATCCTTAAAGATTCTGCTTTATTTCCAGCATGTCCATTGGACCTTTTAACTCAATAGGTTCTCTGTGACCCCAATGATCACTCATCAGGTACCAAGCAACAGGGCTGTCCTCTACTACTGAATAGTGTATCAGTATTTTCTTTGCTGCAACACCACTGAAAATCCCACAAATTCTGATGGAAACAAAAGACAGGAACAACCTTACCACCCATATGCAGATTTAATTCTGAGGTCTTTTAGCCTGTCAAGTGAAGAAAATGCAGCTTTTCTTCACAGTTGAACTCTGTCATCTTGCACCTCTAGAAAATTACAACTCAATTGTCTACATTCTTCATGTCTCACTAAGCTTTAAGAAAAATATAGCAGCAATGCTATGGATGGTTTGGCATCTTCTTCCTCTAGAAGTGCTCAAGGAACTAGTGAAGAAATGATGGTTCATCTTCCCATCATCGTAGGAGCACATGTGCTTGGCTACCAATATACTAACTTCTGGTGAGGAAGGATGTTAAATGAGAAATACCCTACCTTGTAGGAGGCTTAAAGCATGGCATGTGGAAAGGAAGGAGGTCAAAGGAGGAATAACCTACTTAGAATGGTGCCATAAGTGACTAAAGGCATTTGTATGGTGGAAAAAGGGGTCACCTGATGAGGAGCATTCCACTCCAAGGGTGAAAATGATGGCTGTTTTGTTGCTTGATCATGAATCTACCCTCTTAATGAGGGATTCCCTCTTTAAGAATGCATCTAAAGCATTCTAAAAGGTCTCTTGGGGGATTACCCATTTTCAAGGTATCTGTTCACATATTTGGAGGAGCAACCTCAAGGAGAAGTTGACACTTGTCAATTTGTGATTAAATCCAACCCTAAAGCCTACTCCAAATGGAGCACCCTAATTCCAGTGTTTCTATCTATCTTTTTATATTCTTTATGAATTAGGGTTTGATTTGAATAGTATATATATAGGAGAGGGATTCATTTGTAAGGCATGGTTGGAAGATAGGGATTTCCTCTCCAAAGCACTTAGTTGAATATCTTTAGGAGGATTGGAAGAAGGGTGAGTTCAAGTTGAGGCTTTTCATCTTTTTTCTACCTTTTCAAGGGTTAATTTGATTGCTGGAATTGCTCTTACAAACTGCTTGTGTAATCTTTGAAGAAAGGCAATTTTGCTCCAAGAAGAGGAGATAAGGTTGAGGTGTAACCCTCCTTATTTCTTGCTGAATTATTGTTCTTTTAATGGGTATTTTTGTTGTCATTTCTGCAGACTGAGAGGCTATTGCTAGTCCCTTTTCTTGTTCATGGTTGCATGTTATATTTCGCTGTTTTGTAATTGTTTTGAGGTGCATTTTTAGAAGGGCCCTCCTATTGATTTCTGCATATTGAAGAGACCTATGTGGTTGGTTAGAGCATATTGTTAATAGCCTAACCATGCCTTTTCATCACATTCCGACCTTCTTGTTCATTGGTCTTGACTCTTAACTCCATAACCTAATTGGATAGGCACTAGTCTTGGTAAAATTCCACCATCCACTTTATTCCACCCAAAAAGTAAAAAATAATCTGTTCTAGGGTTCCCCCCGTCGTGCTGGAAAAGAACCAGCCTAAAGTTTGTTGAAATTTTACTTAAAGCAGTTATACTAGTCAATCTTTAATTCAATTTACTTCATATCAAAATAATTGCATGCATAAGGATCACTGAAAGAAAGACATTCACAGCATACACAAAGATTTATCCTAGGAAACCCTCTTGGGGAAGAAAACCCAGCAGAACTTCTCTAGTATAGATTCCTCAACAAAGTACATTGTCAATGCAGTGAAGAGCTAAAGCTCTCTCATAGAAGGATGCCCCAAATACAAAGATAAGATAACCCCAAGATATTAGTCTTCTTCCAAATGCTGCTACTCTCTCTCTTCCGCACTTGTCTCACTGGCTTGAGCAAACTTGCTTGTTTGCTTGTTTAAATGAGGAGGGTGTCTCCTCCACTGTGGGGTCGACTTCTTCACTTGACTAGGCTGACTTGTCTTGGAGACAATATAATATTATTTATTTGTTATTTTTGGAATCTCTAGGCCGACATTACCAGTATACTTTAGCATTGTTTCTTTTAGGTTTATTACTTGATCAAATACAATAAGAATATCTTCTGAAGTTACATAAAACAACAACACTCCCTCTTAGCAAGGAAGGTATTCTTTTGGCACGATCTTCAACACTGGTTTTGCACGACTGTATTCTTTGACCATTTACTTGTTGACTTTCATGAATCTATCCATTACTAGAAGTTTTGTACGAGCAAGCCATCATCCACATCATGCATCTGTTGGACACAATGGCCACATTGAGGTGGGGGTGAGTCAGTTTGAGAGCAATTTAAACTTTTTCACTTCAATGGAAGACTTCAATTTTCGCGATTACAATCAGCACCAACTAATAAGAAGAGCACCAACTCTTATGACAGGACCCAACCTGGTTTTCTTAGCTCCAACTAAGAAAGGGTTGAGGAGTCCAATCCTCAAGTACAAGACTCAGCTTGCAAGCTTGATGTCACTCTGATTGTCATCAATCTGTTGCAAAACCACTTCTGCTTATCAACCTTTGCTCATCAACCTGTCAATCAACATGTTCACTGCTGTCATGCCACTTGCCATCAAGAGGTCTGCTCATACAAGAGAAACTTCTGCCACTCAATAAACAACTCCTCAAGAAGCCACATCAATCACCATGTAAAGTCTGCTGTTGCCATTCAAGAACTCATTACTGCCAAGTCATCACTGTATCATCAAATTATCGATTGTCTCACAACCACTCATTGTTTATGTACATCATAGTTACTACTTCTCTCACTGATCATCAGGTATACATCATCAAAGCATCATCATAGTGTACAATGCATCATCAATAGTGTATAAGGTATTATCATGGTGTACAAGGCATCATCATAGTGTACAAGGCACCATCAACATCATAGAATATAAGTAAGCATCATCATCATTATACAGTAGTGTCAACAAGTATACATCATCATGGAGTATGCATCAAGTATGCACCATCATCATCATACAGTAGTGTCAACAAGTATACATCATCAAGGAGTATGCATCATATCATCATCATTGTGTGCATCATCATATCATCATCATAGTGTATACAATGATCTTACCTTTCATAAGCAATGCATATCAATACCTCACACTTGGGCTGTGTATGTGTGTTGTAGAAGACTCCACCTAAGACAAAATTCGGATTGTATGTGCTTGAGGAAGACCTCAGATCGAGGAAAATTAAGACTGTTTATATGTGTTGTAGATGACCTCAAATTCAGAGTGTTTAACCTCCAAGAAATCACAGTGAAGAGCTTGGTTCCATCATAAAAAAGAAGGAAGCAATAACTACAACTCAGACCACTGTCAAGCACACAAAATTCGAGTTGTACAAGCACATGAACTCGGTCTTGAGGCAGCCTCAGTCCACTATCTCCACCTCAGTCAGCGAGCTCACTTTCATCTTCGTTGGATAATCTACGAGTGTGAAAATGACTTGTTTTTATATACAGTAGTGTCAACAAGTATACATCATCAAGGAGTATGCATCATATCATCATCCAACGATCATGAAATATCCCAAATCCCGATATTTTCTATTTCTAAACAATTATGCGGATACAACTGGGCTTACAAATTGCCAGGCAAAAATCCCTATTTTATAGGAAAAATTAGGGTTAGGGTTTGTGAGATAGGATACACACTTACCACTGATAACTGGCTGAACTGCTGCAGATAAAGTCTGCAAGTACTGAGATCTGGATCGGAAAGGAACTGATCTCTCCCGTCTCCGGTGAATGCTCCAGCAATAAGACGCCCAAGCAGAGGAAAAGGTGATGCCCTCAAGGAAGGAGGGGCCCGATGGATCTGCCGATTTGCAGGGCTGATAGCCTTGCCGTGCCGGAGAGATTGGCTGGAAAATACTGCAATTCTGAACCCTCTAAGGGTGATAGCGACTTGGTTCTCTGAGGCAGCTGCTCATGCCCCTGATGGTCTGGAAAGGCTGATAACTCCTTCGGATGAGCTCAGATGGAGCTGATAGTCACTGGGTACCGGAGTATGAAGCTGCTAGTGAGAATGATGCCTGAGTTTCGGAAGGAA
>LPNX010544662.1:1188-21129 GCA_001517045.1 Pseudotsuga menziesii
TACCAATGGATGATATTCATGCCCCCCCTCAACATGTCCATGTTCTCTACAATTTCTTTTAGTTGTTTTGATCAGTAACCTTCTCGTATTAAAGCCCCTACATTGACTGCAAGGACAATAACATTTTCCATCACCCCTTCTTTCCACTCCCTCCCACAACCTAACAAGCAATTGTCGATTTTGTTCTGCCGGATCTTGATGACCTGTAACATCATTGCTACGTGGCATTTTATTACTCAAACCCTAAGAACAAAGTATGAGCAAACCCAAGTATATGATGAGTCTTCTTTTCCACAAGGGTTAGAACCAAATCCAAAGAGCAAGCTGACCAAAATCCAAGACCAAGTGGGAAGATCCCCACAAAAGAGCAAGGCCAAAATCCAAGACCAAGTGGGAAGATCCCCACAAAAGAGCAACGCCAAAATCCAAGACCAAGTGGGAATATCCCCACAAAAGAGCAACGCCAAAATCCAATACCAAGTGGGAAGATCCCCACAAAAGAGCAACGCCAAAAAAAAAGCCTTAGGAATTTCGCACTTCTTGTCCAAGAGATAAGTGCGAGACTCAGTGTGTGAGATAATGAACCTAGCCGTACATCTATTTATATGAAAAATGAACCTAGGCTTTCCATTTTAATGTGTGTGGGATAATGTCTTAAGCGTCGCTTTCCATTTTAAATAATTAACCAATTACGACAAATTATTAAATGATTGAGCATTTTAAGCGCCGTCGCTTAAGCGACGCTTAAGAAATTATTAAATAAATGGGCAATTTAACCGCCGTCGCTTAAGCGGCGCTTAGGAGGATATCCGTCGCTTAAGTGACGCTTATCCCCACCATTTCAAAAAAAAAAATTATCTTTCTGATTTTTGGCACGGTTAAAAGAAAAAATCCACGCGCCGTCGAAAAAAACCGTCGGATTTTGGATCGAAATGTAGTAGTGACAGAGCAATAACATATATACAGTTAAATCAATAAACAAGATGCAAAACACATTGAAACATTATAGAGAGACACAGATATAACGTGGTTCACCCAAACGATGGGCTACGTAAATAAATAAATTGCCAGTACTTTTATTACAGTCTAGAAAGTTGAAGGGATACATCCTGCATCAAAACCGTTGCACTTCCTCTTCACGCTCTCATAGACTCTCTTTAAATACAATACAAGACCATACAAAGTCATGTTACAATGCTTTATTTTATAGGGGAAATACCATGGGAAAATACTACGGTTAACCCAATACGATGGGTCCGCAAAACTGTTGGCCAACACACATCCCAAACATTTTTCTTGGGGGCTCCACCCCCGAACCCCAAGGCAGGGGGAATGAGTGTACAGTACACCTAGGGTACAAACAAAATTGAATAATATGTCTAGATTTGGAAGATCAAGCTCCACAACCAACACAAGGAATTACACATTGCTGACATATTATTAAAGGAGATATTTATATTGCAAAGGATACACAAGGAAATCATCTCGTATCGAGATACAAATTTTACCAGGAACTTTTGGAGATCCTTATTCTTTGGTTTAGAGAAACAATTGAACTTTAGTACTACTTACCACCCACAGACAAAATGGGTAAACCAGATTGTAGAGGACATTCTTAGGATGTATGTCATGAACAAACCCACCAAGCGGGAAGATGACCTGCATCTTGTAGAGTTTGCATATAACAATCGATACCAGACTTCTGCCAAGATGAGTCCCTTTGAGGTACTCTATGGAAAAAAGTGTAGAACACCGGTTACATGGGATATCTCAGTGGATCGAATCATGTTAGAACCTGACTTATTAAAGGACTTGGAACAATTGGCTACCAAGGTCTAGGTGAATCTTAAAGAAGCACAAGACCGCCAGAAAAGTTACGCGGATAAGAAAAGATAAGATAAATATTATCAGATAGGTGACCATGTTTACTTGAAAGTAAAAACAAAATGAAGCTCGTTGAGCTTGGGGAGGTGTGGTAAGTTAGCACCTATATTTTGTGGACCCTTTGAGATACTAGCATAAGAGAGGGTCAATGGCATATGAACTATCTTTACCCACTCACATAAGAGTCCATAATGTTTTCCATGCATTTTTATTAAATAAATATGTTTATGATATTAAACATGTGATTTATTGGTCCTTATTGTAGGTGGAACCTGAAGGATAGTTTTCACTTGAACCCCTTCATATATTGGACAAGAGAGAGGTGCATCTCAGGAAGCACACCATAGTCTAGTTGAAAGTGCAATGGAAGAACTTAGAGGTTGATGAGGCTACTTGGGAGAATGAATCCACCATGACAAAGGATTACCCCTCCTTATTTCATGATTTCATTTCGAGTCCCTAGAACACTAGGGATGGTGTTGTTCTAAGCGGGGAGGGATGTAATATCCCAAATTTTGACCTAACACTTATGGGTATACACCCCATTGCTTATGATGTTACTTTGATATTTTAATTGGTATATTGGGTCTAAGACCCCACTGCACATGAACATGATGATTTGTTTGATATACTGAGTGTAATCCAATTTCATATTTTTTAAATATGATTTCATGTGTTGGGCGTGGGACCTAAAGCACATAATTCATGAGATGTTTTGTGCTGAGCGAGGAGCTCCGGAGCACATGAGTATTTGATGTTTGTGTTGAGAAAGAAGCTCTTGAACACATGAGTTATGAAAACATTTGTGTTGAGCATGAAGCTCTGAAGCACATGAAAAGATAAAATTGGAACTGTTGGGCATAATCCCTGAAGCCTTCCAAGTTGATGTTGATCATAAGCTCTAAAACATCGGATCCTTGGCCATTGTATCCCTAGGTGTATCCTACAAATACACTGTAACATCCTTGACCCTCCGACCGGGCAAGAGGACGCTACTAAACACCAAATCATCCAGGCATCTAGACCCATGAACATGAACATACATGCATATAATGTTGAAGCAAGATAATTAAAAACATAAAACATACTATAGAGCATGATCGTTAATATACACAATGGAAGAAAAACATCTCAATCAGCATTCAACATGTACATCATCATTCATTAATAATAAATATGATTTCAAACACAAGTTAGGTAAGAATACTTATCTTATAAAGAACTTGTCCCACAACCAGCTACGTCGCTGCAACGTTCCACCCAACCATAAGCTCGCGTGCTCTTTAATCTCTCAGCAACGCTGCCACCCTCAATCCGAGCATGATTCCCCAAGGAATAAGGAACTAGCAGGCTTACACATAGCCAAGGATAATAGCCCCACAAGGGTACACAGTTTAGCCAAGCCGACACAGTTGAGTTTATCAGGCGAACAATGGGTTAGCCAAGCCAACCAAGTTGGGTTTATCAAGCCATCTAGGAGCTGGGAAAGGCTAAATGTTAAGCTGGTGAGCTCATTGAAGAGCTAAAGACACCTACACCAGAACTATCCTGGCTTCTGGAACACCCACACACACCCAACACAAGGAAATCAGTCCTTTCTCTGCAACGTAGTCCCTCAGAACCTGACCTCCCTTCCAGTGCTATTCAGGGGTTGTGGAGAAGAAAGCCAACTAGCTCTATCTGTGTGGTTCTCAACCCACCAGGTTTATCAAGAACAATAGGCCCTCATGCACCACTCCAATGCAGTATGAGGAAAAAAACACTGCGTGCTTGCAGCGACCCAACTATTAAAGCTTTAATAGGGGAAAACACTCCCCTGAATCGTTCTTGGCCTTATCGTGGCCAAAATGATTCTAGAATGATATACAACATCCCAAATCACAAAGGAAACTCAGCCAACAAGTATGGGAAACAACAACCAACAAACCACAAAAGAAAACCACAGTCCATGATCAATAATGAAATATCTAGATAACTACAACAGGTACGCAGGCAGGAAATCGATCCTCAACATAGACAAGAGGAAGACATATCACCAAGGAAACCATGGAAAACATCCAACAGTGAAAAACCATGGCAACATTCCACAGTCCGACAATGGTGGATTCAAAACACAGAATTTATGCGTGAACAAGAGGAAGAACCAATCCTCAGGCCAATAGTCGGTGAGGAAGAGGAGAATGAACGAACCCTCACACAATGGATTGTAATCCCTTTTAACTCCGCTCTGCATGGGGAAAATGAACAACTCATGATCAAGATAGTGGACAGACCATCTGCAACCCAAAAGGTGTGTCGTGTAGAGAGTGCAAGCATGAGCGTAGGATTTTTTCTACCAGCAAATAGATGCCCCAACTAACAACAAAATGATTAACGTGGTGTTTGGATGAGACAAGGGAAGGTAAGCAAAAAGAGTGGTGACACATGGATTTTCCCCCCATTAACCTTAGGAAATCATGCCCCTTCTCAATTTGGTTGCAGTGAACATAGCTGGTTGGGGTTATTTAATTAAAATGCATAGTTACATGATGCCACAACTTAATATATGTCGTATGTTCCAATCTACCATCGGTGACAATTCCAATTTGAAACATAGTGTAACCAAATAAATGGTGGGTCCTTTTCCTTTAGCTCCACACCATGATTATTTACAGTATATGTATCATGTATATGTAATGAAAATGTGGTCAAAACTAGGGTGTTACATTCCCCTCCCCCTTCAATAGCACTATCCTCAGTGCTTTACAAAATTTGAACAAAATGCTACACTGGTACTGCCTCAATGTTCCGCAGATTTGAACAAAAATGGGTGTGCCAATCACATGGCATCCTCCAACTCCCATGTAGCCTCTTCAGGTCCATAGTGATCCCATTGCACCTTTACCTGCACTATGGCTCGGTTCCAGAGCATTGTGACCTTCCTGTCGAGGATGCACGTTCGCTCGATTTGGAACTCTCCCTCGGGTTCCCCCTGAATCACATCCCAATTTATCACATGGTTAGGATCATGTACATATTTCTCAAGCAAATAAACATGAAAAACATTATGAGTTATACTACTAGCAGGCAATGCAAGTCTATATGCAACAAGCCCTATTATTTCAAGCACTTCAAATAGCCCAAAATATCTAGGTGACAGCTTGGCACAACTTCCAAGTTTCAAGGAACTTTTCTTGGCCCTCACTCTGACTCTTGAGGTAGACATGATCCCCAACACTGAACTCTCTATTCATCCTATTATTTTCTACATAGCTTTTTTGTCTGTCCTGTGCTTTTTTTAGATTCTGCCTGATCTTTACAACCTCTGTTGGGGTGCGCACCTTAACGGTCCTTAATTTTGGTAACTCCGCGGTTTTTGTGGAAGCTTGTAAGCGGAGTTGCGACTCAAAATAGTCTTAGGGGTGTCGGGGTTGAGTCAAATCCCTCTTTTTGTAATTAAACCATGGTTTAAGCCCATGGTTTTGTAATAAGTGCACTTGTATAAATAAGCACTTTTGTAAAAGAGTTAGTTTAGGATTTTAATGTAAGATGATTTGATGCGAAGCTAAGGCTAGTTTTGTAAGAAAGGTTAAGTCCCAGCTATGTGCATGGACGACCTCTGCAGCTGTGTGCGCAGAGGGTTTTTGGGTGATTCAGAAGATATACAGTTGTGTGCGCAGAGATCTGCAGCTAAGGGCGTATCTCAGAACTATGGTTTTTGTAAAGAGTTAAATAAAACACAGTTCTGTGGACGTAGCCCCTAAACTGGGGGTGAACCATGTTATATCTTGTGTTGTGGTTCTTTTGTGTTGTCTCTGTTATGTTCTTTTATGCATTGATAAGTAGATAACTGATAAGTAAGATCACTGCTAAATACTAACTTCGCTGTGAATTTCCAGTTAAGGGTTAAGCAAGACACTATTTCTTTATCTAACTGTGAAGCTATATAAGTGAATGTCGAAGATCTATATTGTATGATTATTATTTGTTAAAAGGATAAAGGTACAGTAATATTCCTCTTCTGCTTGCAGAAACCTGATTCTGCGGCACCCCATAGTTGTTTCGGGTGAGACTGCAACCTGTTCGCAGGTTGTTGCTGAAAGGGCCAACACTGTGGGTCTTTTGTTGGTGCGAAGACAAAAGTATAGAACCCGGGTTTTCCCTAAGCCCAACAAATTGGTTCCGTTGCCGGTTGAACTCAGTATTTTCTCAAGAGGGGTTTACGTCGTACCTAGAGGGCTATGTTTTGGAGGCCCTCAGTGAAAGAAATCGGTGATTGGATTGAAGAGACTTATCTGAAATTTGCTGAACAAGAGAACAAATATCCGCGTCGCAGTTCAGATGAATTTTTACAAAGGTTGACAGAGAGAAAGACGAACTTCCAAGAAGGTCAGTTTCCTTATTGGACCCCCGCAAGAATTAATATATTGAAAAGGGTGAACAACGAGATATCCCAAGTTGTTGATTTCTGGACAACGCGAACCCTTGAAGCATTTGTGACGGAGTTCGCCATCGACACAAGTACTTTCTTCAGCGAAGCCGAACGACAGTTTTTCAAAGGACCAAGGGGTAAGTACTTGAATTCCTTTAATTTGAAAATTAAAATGCTATTGGCTGAAAAAGGTATATTGCTCATTGAATCAAAATGTTAGATTTAGTAGTACTAACTTATGTTTGGAAGTGAAAGTGACTTCGATGAGCAAAGTGGTTTGATGCGAAGTGGTAAAAGATACAAGAGGAATTTTGGATCCTATACCCTAGGTCAGGATACTGAGTATACCCTTGTAA
Organism: Pseudotsuga menziesii; assembly: GCA_001517045.1. Taxonomy (NCBI): domain Eukaryota; kingdom Viridiplantae; phylum Streptophyta; class Pinopsida; order Pinales; family Pinaceae; genus Pseudotsuga; species Pseudotsuga menziesii. The sequence continues at coordinate 7,840 of LPNX010544662.1, forward strand.
GTCCAGCAGACCTGACGCCCGACGAAACCCCTTCCGTTGGAAACCCTCCGGTAACCCCACAGCGAAGACCTGTTATCCCTGAGAACCTGTCGCAGTCTGAAAGTAACCCTAGCCTAAGTATTCCTGTCGCAGGTAAGTCTACCCCAGTAAGTTCCCCCCCCGCCTACTACTAGTCCCCCTCCCTCCCCCCTTAGATCCATGATGGCCCATATGAATGATGACATTAAGCTCCCAGTCTTTAAAGGAACTAGATCAGAGGATCCAGAACAGTTTTGGTTCTTATCTGAACCCGTGTGGACTGCTAAGAACATTACGGATCAAGATACAAGAAGAGCGCAGCTGGTTACTTCTTTTAGAGACCGCGCTTTGACCTGGTTCATGAAGTTTTCCAGTACTCAGAACCATGTCTTGGCTGATATAAAAGCAGCAATAATCAAAGAGTTCAAGAAGCCTAAACCAGAGTCACAGTGTATAACTGAACTGAAAGAGATTCAGCAGAGGCGAGGAGAATCAATTTGGGACTTTGATCAGAGGTTCAAAGTTCTGCTAGATCAAGTTAGTTTCACTATTGGACCAATGTAGCATAAGCAATGGTTCATTGCAGCTTTCTTACTGCATATCAGGACTCCACTCATGCAACAGAAGGTTGCTGATCAGCAAGAGGCTTTGGAAATTGCTATGAAGCTCGAAACAGCTCCTGTCGAAGATAATTCTGGTATAGCTCACATACAAGCACAATTGGCAGAAATGGCTTTGGAGCTTCGTGACATGAAGAAGGGGAAATCTAGTCACGAAGAGGTTTGGTGTGCACGATGTCGGACAGAGGGTCACGACAAGCAATAGTGTCCTGTGGTAAGAAATTACCTGAATTTTGGTGTGCCAAACCCATTCAACCCTAGTGTTCTATATTGTGAGCTCTGTAGGAAAACTGGCCAACATTGGCCTGAAGACTGCTATTTGTTGCAAAGATATGTGCAAGTACCTAAGAACCCCTATTGCAAGTTCTGTAAGTCAGTTGGACACAACGAAGATGAAGGTCGCAGTTTTGACCTCATGAGAGAACGAACCTATGATGCTTATAGGGTACAAAACGATGGACAAGGCAATGAGGGATATGGTTACTGTGGTAGTACATCAGGTAGAGGTACTTTTGGACATCGTGGTCATGGTGGTATTCCTGGAAGAGGTCGAGGCCAAGTTGTGTGCTATAATTGTAATCAGGTAGGACATCTAGCTAGAGACTGTCAGAACCAAACTACGACATGTCGATATTGCAGAGCAGTCGACCATGTGATTGAGCAATGCCCGCAGCTGATAGCCAAGATACAAGAAAGAAATAGTGCTCCTACTTAGAATATTTAGATGATTGTTGTAGAGCAAAGACCCGTCCCATCCATTAATGTTGTTACAAGGAGTGATGCTACGACGCAAATATAGAATAAGGAGAAACAGCCTCATGAGGCTTGGGTTCGTAAGGCCCCAAAGAAAATTCCAACCTTCGATGTGGGAAGAGAAAAAGATACATTTCTGGAAGCCAAAGCTGATTCGAGCACACCAGTAGCACCTGCGCAACAGCATCAGCAGTAGTCACAGTCTCAAGAAGCTTCGACGGATAAAGTTAGTACATTGTCTTCATTTTTACAGAGTTGCATGAAGCTCTTAAGAAATCATAATACTTTAAATGAGTTACAGAAAGTTATTGATTCTTGCGAACCTCAGCGAAGCTCTGGTAAGGAAAAAACTGTTAATAGAGTCAGAAGAACTGGAAGAGAAATGAGATTGCATGCTCAGATAGGAGAATATGACATGACTGATGTCATTCTAGACCTAGGATCACAAGTCAATGTCCTAACTAAACAAACATGGGAACAAATGGGAAAACCTACCCTTGAATGGTCTCCTATACAATTGAGATTAGACAATCAGCAGAAGATTGTGCCCCTAGGAAGATTCCCTAGTGTCCCAGTAGATATTGATGGGGTCAGTACTTTAGCAGACTTTGAATTCATTGAGCTAATTGATGATAGCAACCCCTACCCAGCTTTGCTAGGAATTGAGTGGGCAATAGACAATGCTGCAGTCATTAACCTTAAGAAGAGACAGATGACTTTCGAAGGGAAAGGTTTGAGATTCATAGTACCACTGGACCCTTCTCAAGGAGAAAGGTACACAGAATCACTCAGAGATGAAGATCAAGATGTTTTGGACCATATCTACAACATCACAGCTACGAAAGAAGAGTATGTTGATCCTACCACCGAAGGTACAATGGATCGGTTGCGTAACAGCTCCTGCATGACGGATTCAGATGACGGTCTAGAGAATTGGCAGAATAGACTTTATGAACTACATGGACATCGATGTGCAAGAATTACCAAGTCTCTCAGATGGCTTGGTTCATAGACAAGAGACTTGCCTACCTTTGATGGCTTGACAAACCCAACAGATTTTATTATACAATTCTCAGAGCAGGTACCAGATTCACAGAAAATGGAGATTCTATATTCAGCATTCAGAGCCACAGCAGCCAGATGGTGGAATGGTCATAAAAGGTACATTCATAGTTGGGAAGCGTGCTAGAAGTCCCTTTGCCTAAGATTTAGGGATCAACCTTAGGAGGTGTGAAGCAGGTTTAATGGTAAGACAAGTCCTTAGGGACATTTGGAGCAATGCTACGAAGCATGGAAGCATGTACCTCGTGAAAAATGGGTACATAGGTTTGTGCACACCCTAGAACCTATAGCAAAGAACTGGTATGTAGAGGTCGAGCTTCGCCATGGTACTGTAAGTTGGGATAGTCTTGTTGATAGTTTTGTGCTGGCATTTTCTATTAATGAGGTTTGTCCTGCTTTGGACGCAGCTGTTAGGTTGATCCATACTAAAGTGTCTGATGATCAAGAAATAGCAAAATACCAACCTGGTTGGAAGGAACAAGAAGCTAATGCAGTAGAATGTTATAACCTTGCAATTGACGAGGATGATGATCCACGCAACATTAAAATTCCTGAGTCAGAAGGACACTACAAAGTACATGGACCAACAGTTGAAGCACCTGAAGTGACTTAGCCCTTGAAGACGCAGACAGTAAACATTGGATTAGAAGGAAATCCTAAGTATGCTATCATTGGAGATTATTGGGATGAAGAAATGGTGAGCAAAGTGACCCAACTTCTCCATGAGTATCAAGACCTATTTTCGATGAAGTTCTCAGAGATGAAAGGTATCCTTGGTGATATAGGAGTGATAAATATCCCTTTGAAACCTGATGTGAAGCCTGTGAAACAACGCCCTTATAGGCTGAACCCTAAGTATAAATAAAAATTTATAATGGAGCTCGATAAGATGCTTGTTGCAGGAATCATTGAGCCTGTTGAAGAATCCGAATGGGTTAGTCCTATGGTGGTGCAAGAAAAGAAGACTAAGGGAGAAATCAGAATCTGTGTTGATCTGAGGAAGCTAAATGATGCCTGTTTACATGATCCTTTCCCTACTCCCTTTATAGATGAAGTTTTAGACAATGTCGGAGGTCAAGAAGTGTACTCTTTTACTGATGGATTTTCAGGTTACCATTAGATTAGAATTGCTCTAGAAGATCGACATAAGACAACCTTCGCTACATAAATGGGATCCTTTCAGTATACAGTTATGCCCTTTGGATTGAAGAATGCACCTGCTATGTTTTCTAGAGTAGTCATCTCTGCATTTAATGAATTTATACATAAATTCTTAGAAGTTTATTTTGATGATTGGATTATATTTGGGTTACTAAAATACCATATAGCTAGTTTAAGACTTATGCTGGACAAGTGTAGACAGCATCAGATTTCCTTGAACTTGAAAAAGTGTATCTTTTGTGCACCTTTTGGAATTCTGCTAGGTCACATTGTATGTAAGAAAGGACTGATGATGGATCCTGCGAAGATAGCCATTATTGTGAACTTGCCACCTCTGAAGTCTGTTAAGCAACTTCACACTACACTTGGTCATACTGGATATTACAGGAAATTCATTAAAGGATATGCTCAGATCACAGCCCCTATAGAAAAGCAGTTGAAAAAAGATATTAAGTTTGAATGGACACCTGAGTGTCAAGAAATCTTGGATATTTTGAAGGAAAAGATGGTAACTTCCCCTATCTTAGTATTCCCTGACTGGAATAAGGAGTTTCATGTGCATGTCGATGCATCCTCCATCGCTCTAGGTATAGTATTGGTTCAGTCATGTGAAGGTAATATTGATCACCCTATTGCTTTTGCAAGTAGAAAATTGTCCATAGTAGAAAATAATTATACTACGACAGAACGAGAAGGTCTAGCTATGGTTTATGCATTGCAGAAGTTTTGACACTATCTGTTAGGATCTCATTTTAAGATGTTCACTGACCATTCTGCTTTGAATTATTTGGTTAACAAGCCTGTGCTAGGTGGAAGGATATGCAGATGGTTGATTCTGTTTCAGGAATATGACTTTGAGATCATAGTCAAACCTGGAAGACTTAACCTAGGTCCTGACCACTTGTCGAGGCTCGAGTTAGGAGAAGAGCCCATTAGTTTGGACGAAGGTCTTCCTGATGCCCAGTTGTTTGCCATCCAGATGGTTGATGACTATTTTCATGATATTGTTCAGTACTTGTCTACAAGTTTTGTACCCGCCGAAATGAAAACACAGCAGAAGAAGCAGCTGGTGGTTAGAGCAACCGACTTTACCTTAATAGCAGGACATCTATATAAGATGGGACCAAATGAAATAATGCACAGATGTGTCCTGGAGCATGAAAAGCCATTAATTTTTGCTGAGGCACATTCTAGAGCAGCAGGAGGTCATTACGCAAGAAAAGCTACAACACATAAGATTCTGACAGCCGGACTGTGGTGGCCCACAATTCATAAGGATGCAAGAGAGTATTTCCACAGCTATGACATCTGTCAGAGGACAGGTAAACCATCCAGGAGGGACGAGATGCCTCTAGTTCCATAGGTAAATTTACAAGCCTTTGACAAGTGGGCTATTTATTTTTTTGGACCTATCAATCCCCTTGCGAAGAAATTTGGAGCAAGATACATTATTACAGCAACTGACTACCTTACTCGTTGGGCCGAAGCTCAACTGGTCAAGAACTGTAGTGCTGCTACAACTGCGAAGTTCATTTTTGATAACATCTTGTCAAGATTTGGGTGTCCTAGAATTCTTATGAGTGATCAAGGATCACATTTCCTAAATAAGACTATTGAAGTATTGACTGAAGAATTTCAAGTATATCATCAAAAGAGTACTGCCTATCATCCTCAAGAAAATGGAACTGCTGAAGCCTTTAATAAGATCCTTGAACATGCTCTGATGAAGGTTTGCAATGTTAACATAAATGATTGGGATCTTAGAATTCCAGCAGTACTATGGGCTTATAGAACCACCTGTAAGAAGTTGATAGGCCATACACCTTTTAGCTTGGTCTATGGACAAGAAGCAGTCATGCCCATGGAGTACATTGTTCCTAGCCTAAGAATATCTTCTTTCACAGAGATGGATGATCCAGCTATGATGAAAGAAAATCCTAGCAAATATACTAGAAATTGAAGAAGACAGATTCATCGCAGGGTTCCAGCAGCAAGTACAGAAAGCCAGAGAAGAAGTTCCAGAATGGTGATCTTGTGCTCTTATATGACAGTAAATTTATGAAATTCTTGGGTAAGTTCAAGACACATTGGAAAGGACCATACATAGTGCAGAGAGTTACCGATGGTGGCGCAATCCAGCTAGATAAATTGAATGGAGAAATTTTACCTTCCATGGTGAATGGAAGTAGGTTAAAGAAGTACAGGGACAAGCCGGGACCCCCTAATCAAAAGTAACAGCAAGAAGGAGAGTCCAAGTACCAAGAATAGTTGGAATTGGGTACTAGACTATAATGAAGTTGTTCTCAAAGTTACAAAGTGTTGAATATTGTCAAAGTTCGAAGGTTGAAGTTTGGTTGCCACTTGGGTCAGGATGGGTCGAAGGCCAATATTGTGTCGAAGGTACTCATTGAGGCAAAGCTGAAGTTAGTGGTTATGTCGAAGAATAAAGGTGTGTCGCAGCCTAAAATGTGACTGATGGGACAAACTAGACTTGGCGCCGCTGGCACGTAAACTGCCTTAACATCCTGTAATGATGAGATATTGGGAAAATCTAGCACCGTGTGGATAGGATTTACTACCGCTCCAGCAGATTTGGTGTCATTCATGCACCATCATGACAGATTTTGTCGCGGGATTATATAAGAAGCCAGAAAGGCCTGCGACTCCTGGATTGCGCATTTATTTGAGTTTACAGTTAGCACTATGTCGAATGATCACAAAGTCCAGGAATTGTTACAAGAGTTTAGGGAGAGAGGTCTGCATAACCTTATGAGCAATCCACCCTGCGAGGAGACGTTTACAGTGCCGGAGAAGCCAATACAGATACGATCAACCAGAAAGAAATTTAAGGCAGAAGTTCACTCTAAGCGGAACGAAGAAAGGCATAAGCCCTCAGGAAAGACTCTGGAGGATCCCGAGATGTATCCTCCTGGCTCAGCGGAATGGAGGCATGTTGTTTGTCTTATGCAAAAGTACATTGGCATGCAATCACAGGGGCCCCGTCTGCTAAGGACCCAAAGTTGTGGATGGTCAAATGTTCAATAGGACATGAACGGGAGGCAGTTCGAGGGATGGAGTCGCTGATAGCTTTATAAGGCTCAACAATTTCCATGACCATCATAAATCTTGCAAAGGAAGACAGTAGTATAAGGAACATCGATAGTCTGCTAAGAATGGAAGGATGAAGGATTAAGCAAGCTACGGCCGTGGTAGAAGTAGCAGAAAGGATGATGATGATGACAGGCATATAAGGGAGCAGGAGGGCAAGAAAATTAAAGTTGATGGTTACAGAGATGCAGACGGATACAGAGCCTGACAGAGTGCGTAAGGAGATCATAAAGAAGGAGCAAGAATTCGAAGATATCATTCTACCACCAGACAAGCAGCTGAGTGTCCCGGGACGGGACACTAGTGAGTCTTAGGGGCCTTTTGGGGCACGCACCTTAACGATCCTTAATTTTGGTAACTCCACGATTTTTGTGGAAGCTTGTAAGCGGCATTGCGACTCAAAATAGTCTTAGGGGTGTCGGGGCTGAGTCAAAGCCCTCTTTTTTTAATTAACCCATGGTTTAAGCCCATGGTTTTGTAATAAGTGTACTTGTATAAATAAGCACTTTTGTAAAAGAGTCAAGTTAGGCTTTTAATGTAAGATGATTTGATGCGAAGCTAAGGCTAGTTTTGTAAGAAAGGTTAAGTCCCAGCTGTGTGCAAGGACGACCTCTGCAGCTGTGTGCGCAGAGGGTTTTTGGGTGATTAAGAAGATCTGCAGCTGAGTGCGCAGATCAGAACTGTGGTTTTTGTAAAGAGTTGAATAAAACAGAGTTCTGTGGATGTAGCCCCTAAATTGGGGGTGAACCACGTTATATCTTGTGTTGTGGTTCTTTTGTGTTGTCTCTGTTATGTTCTTTTATGCATTGATAAGTAGATAACTGATAATTGAGATCACTGCTAAATACTAACTTCGTTGTGAATTCCCAGTTAAGGGTTAAGCAAGACATTGTTTGTTGATCTAACTACGAAGCTATATAAGTGAATGTCAAAGATCTATATTGTATGATTATTAGTTGTTAAAAGGATAAAGGTACAGTAATATCCCTCTTCTGCTTGCAGAAACCTGATTCTGCGGCACCCCATAGCTGTTTCGGGTGAGACTACAACCTGTTCACAGGTTGTTGCCAAAAGGGCCAACACTGTGGGTCTTTTGTTGGTGCGAAGAAAAAATTATAGAACCCGGGTCTGTCCTAAGCCCACCAACCTCTTACTCCATTTCCTTGAGCAATTTTGGTCCAAGCACAATCCTGTTCACTAGATTATCCCAAGTCACTGGTGTCCTACACCTTCTTCCATACAATGATGCATACAGACTCATCCCCAAGGATTCCTACTATCCATTGTTATAAGCAAACTCTACCAAGTGTAAGTAATCTTCCCACTTGGTTGGCTTGTCCATCACGTACATGCGAAGCATATCTTCAAGCACCTGATTAACTGTCTTTGTCTGCCCATCTGTCTAAGGATGGTATGCAGTGCTGAAGTTTAGCTTTGTACCCAAATCTCCAAACAATCCCTTCCAAAAATTGGAAGTGAACTTGACATCTCTGTCAGAAACTATTGCCTTCGGCAATCCATGCAATTTGAAAATATCCTTCATGACGATATTGGCAATGTCATCAGTCTTATGCATAGACTTCACCGGTATAAAATGTGCTGCTTTTTTCAACTTGTCTACTACAACCATGATGGAATCATGTTGTCTCCAAGTCATCGGCAATCCTGTAATAAAATCCATGGAAATAACTTCCCATTTCCATTTCGAAACTGGAAAAGGCTGCAACAAACCTGCGGGATGTTGATGCTCAACCTTTACCTATTGACATTTCATGCACCTTGAAATGTATTCAGCCATGTCCTTTTTCATTCCTGGCCAAAAGTATTGCTTTCTAGCTGTAGCAATTGTCTTATGATATCCTAGGTGACCAGAATACGGAGCTTGATGGATTTTATCCATAACAACTCTCCTCAAATCTGCTACATTTGGAATTTAAATTTTTCCTTTATAAGTGAGAAGTCCATCTTCTTCCAATTTATATCCCTCATACCTCTTCTCAAGATTTTGATATTGCAATTTGTCTTTTACCTGCTCATACAATTCATCTCCAACAACATGATTAATAATATGCTGCCTCAAATCTGATTGGCAAATACTAAGAGATGCCACATGCATTTCCTATACCTTCTTGCTGAGCACATCATCTACCTTATTCTCTTTTCCCTTTATGTGCTTGATTTCAAAATCAAATTCACACAAAAATTCTAGCCATCTTGCTTGTCTAGATACTTCAGACCACAATGGTGTTTTCTGAGCTCAAATCTTCTATCCATCAAGTAATGCCTCCACATATTGAGAGCATGCACTATGGATGCAAGATCTAGATCATGAGTGGCATAGTTCTTCTCATGCTCCTTCAACTTTCTTGACTCATAACATATCACTTGGTTGTCCTGCATAAGGACTCCTCCAAGCCCTTGTCCACATGCATCAGTAGACACCACACAATCTTTCTTTGGATATGCAATTTTCAATACTGGTGCGCTCGTGAGAAGATTCTTCAACCGCTGGAAGCTTTCTTCACACTTCGAAGTCCATTTGAATTTCATCCCCTTCCTTTGCAGAGAAGTGATGGCATGTGCAAATTTGGAGTAGGCAATTTCATCCCCTCCTTTAGTATCCTGCAAGTCCCATAAAAGATCTTACATCCATCACATTTCTTGGAGTAGGCCAACTCATAATGGCTTCAATATTCTCAATGTCTACTGATATACCCTCTTCTGAGATAATGTGACCCAAATACTGAATTCTATCTCTATAGAAGTCACACTTGCTCAGTTTTGCATACAGCTGATGCTCCCTAAGAAATTGCAATGTCAATCTCAAATGCTCTTCATGTTCTTCCTCATTCTTAGAATAAACAAGAATGTCATCAAGGAAAACAAGAACAAACTTGTCCAAATACTTGCTGAAGAAACTGTTCATAAGGCACATAAATGTAGCTGGTGCATTGGTGAGACCAAATGGTACCACTACAAACTCATAATGCCCATACCTTGTCCTGAAGGCTGTCTTATGAATGTCTTCGTCCTTGATTCTCACCTGATGATAACCACACCTCAAGTCAATCTTGGAAAATACCTTTGCTTCTCTCATTTGATCAAAGAGGTCATCAATCCTAGGGAATGGATTATTATTCTTCACAGTAACCTTATTCAATTGTCTATAATCAATACATAACCTGAGTGTACCATATTTCTTCTTTACAAATAGAACTGGTGCTGTAACGTCCCTGACCCTCTAACCGGCAAAGAGGACGCTACTAACACGAAACATACGAGCAAACAACCCCATGAAAATGAACAGGCATATAATGCTGAAAATAAAAAGATTAAACACAATACATACTAGGATGCATAACCCTTCATATACATAGTGGAAGCAAACAAACATTCATTCAAGCATGCCACATGTTCATCATATTCATTAATCAATAAAGATAATTGCAGAGGTAAAATGAACATGAATACTCATCCGATAAGAACTCGTCCCGCAGCCAGCTATGTCGCTGCAATGTTCCACCCAACCATAGGCCAGTGTGCTCATCAATCTCTTAGAAACACTGCCACCCCTGATTTGGGCATGATTCCTCAAGGAATAAGGTTCAAGTAGGCTTACACATAACCAAGGTACACCAATCAGCCAAGCCCACACAATAGGGTTTATTAGGCCGTCAAGGAGCTAGGAAAGGCTAAATGCTAAGATGGTGACCTCAAACACCAGTTTTCTCAAGCATACCCAGCCTCTAATCCTACTCTCAACTGTCCGAATACCAACCACTACATACCACAGCAAAAAAAAATAGTTCACAGCTCTGTGAAGAAGATGAAGACAATAGGGTGACAACCCCAAACCAAAAGGTGAAACACAGTTCAAGTCAAACAATGCTTCAGAGTTGTTCTTGGCCCTAGTGTGGCCAAAAAAACTCAGCAACAATCATAATAGCCTCAGTAACCAAGAAGCAACCCAAAACCAGGGTAAATCAACAGCCACAACTCACAATGAAATGATGGCAACATTCCACAGTCCGCAATAGAAGAGAAATCAAACTTCCACCATGGACAGGGAGAAACTCAGTCAAGCAGAACACAAGTACTCATAGCAATCCTCAACTGATACAACCGTAAAAAGGAAAAAAATACAGCCAAGCAAATCATGGAAAACAGCAGCCCAATACAACTACGAACCCACAGCACACAAATCCCACTGCAATCGTTGGGAAAGATCACACAGACCGGGAATGGAAAATACCAGATTTCCAATCTCTGCATGAGAGACAAAATGCAACCCCCAAAACTATGGATGCCATTATAGCCACAATTTCAATGATGGAAATAACAAGACAATACACTGTCTGATAAACATGGAAAAATACACAAAAATCTGCATGAATCCCAGTAAAGAATCAATCCACGGCAATCAAATTCGTGGGGTAGAGGAAGAGCTAGCGTGCTTGCAAACCAACAATCGGTGAGGAAGAAAGGAACCCCAACAATGGAATGTGGAACCCCTTTTAACTCAACCCACATGAGAGGAGATGAATAGACTCATGATCCATAGAGTGGGCAGACCATCCGTTACCTAGAAGGCACGTCATGGAGAGTGGGTGCAGGCGTGAACATGGTGGTGGTTTTCCTGCCAGCCAATCGTTGTCCCTCCTAACAACAGAAAACTAAGGTGGTGGTTTAAGGAGACAAAAAGATAGTGGTGACACGTGGCTTTTCCCCATGGGTCTAGGTTTAGCAATCCCCCCCCTTACCCTTGGGAATCATGCCCTTTTCATTTAACATTGCACCGTCGTAGCTGGCTGTAGGTTTAATTAAATTGATGTGCGTATTTACATGATGCCAAAGATATAATGTGCCGGTTAGCATGATATACCATCGGCAACAATCCCTATTGCCGAAACATAACACAGCCGAATCAATGGTGGGGCTTTTGCCTTTATATCCTCACCATGATTAATTGAAAAATATACATCATGTACCCTTTAATGTAAACAGGGTCAAAACCAGGGTATTACAATCCCCTCCCTGTTGGAATAACACCGTCCTTAGTGTTCCAATACATATACAATTTGCACATCAAAAATTTCAAAATTTTACACACCTGTCCCATGTTCAATTATTTATTCTGAACGTTCAAGACCAAGCCCCACGGATTCCATGAGTTTCTCCTACTGGTTCTCAACTCTTGGATTATCTCGAAGCCTAGGAACTTTGTGGTTAATGCCCTCTTTATGTTCCCTCGCTGGACAGTACCGGCATAAATGATGTCCTCTGCATTCCCAACATTTCATTGGCTGCTTCATCTTTACCTGCTCAATTTCTTTTGAGTCTTCATGCCTGGACCGTTTCTTAATGGATTGTTTGGATGAATGTCCCCTCATTGATCCACCTTCCTTTCCTTTGCCAATTGCTCCTAGAAATATTTTCACCTCCCTTTGCAAACCAATAGAGTCTTGCAAAATCTGGTGGTTCATTTCATTCTTCCTTTTCTGTATCTTGAGCATCTCTCCAAGATTCTCTTGGGTCCTGGAAATTGTTTAAAGGAGACTTCCAACCAATTCCAACAACTTTTGGTCTACTTCCATGATCAATGTGCACCACTGGATTCCACCTTTCTCACCTATGAAATGCATCATTGAATTCTATTAGACCAACAATAATATAGGCATTAATATCAATCATTTAATTGCCTAATTGGCATGACAGTCCAAGCCTCATCAAGGAGACTTTCATATTTTTCATGCCTTCCCAACATGCACATGAGCTCATTGATGTCCATTCTTGGGTTGGGAATTAACAATTACAGCATTCACAATTTACTTTAAGCAAATACACACAATCTATTTTCAGTCATACATGCATTCAACAACCTTTTTGTTTTCACAATGCAAACACACACACACACACACACACACACACACATATATATATATAATCAAAAGGAAAGAGAGAGCAGCAAGACTTTTTCCCCTCTTTGTTTTGTTCCATCCTGGAACCCACACCATCGTTGTGGCTTTTCGTGCTCTCAGCCTCTTTCACTTCACCGTGATTGCTGGACCAAACCCTCTTGGTCATGACACTTAGTGTCTCCGGTCTATTTCAGATCTCTCAACCATGGAGCCTCCCCACATGGTTTGTCTCGGCTGCTAGGACCTTCACAGTCTTACTAGCACCTTTTTCATTACTGCTCATTCCGAGCTCTTCAGGACAGTCACATGTCCACATGCACCCCTAGGATGCTTTCATAGTCCTCGCTCCCGGCGATACCTATATCCAAACATTGAATAGATTCACCTGTTTAGTTTATTCTCATCAGTTTTATCTCTAGAGCAAGAGCTTAAAACATCATAACCAAATCATATACACATGTATATTCATAAGAAAAATATTGCAAAATAATCCAATACTTATCTGTATTGCGCATTTTCTCGTTGATCCACGGGACCCTGCTTTGCTTTGAAAGCCTTAGGATCTCCTATGGACTTGGATGTTAGGTCAACACGCAAGCTGCTTCACAACATCATTATATATATATATATATATATATATATATATATAT
>LPNX010544662.1:21344-31528 GCA_001517045.1 Pseudotsuga menziesii
ATATCAACAACTAATCATCAGCCAAGCCAACCCTTGTTGGGTTTATCAGGACATCAACAACAGCACATGTCCTTATATCAACCATAAACAACCATTTTCCATATCACCCAGAGACCACATTGTAAACTATATTTGCTTATCCTGACAACACAAGAAATATAAGCATATTCATTAGCATTATTGTTCTAAAATTGTAACCATATTTCACACCGTTCACTATTAAGTATTGAGACAAAAACAGTGCATCCACTCCCTGGGGTGTAATCAATATTGAAAAAAATCTTTCCATGATCTGACATCGGAAAAGTGTGCACCCTTGTCCGGTGTGTATCATGTAGGCCCTATTCATACTCAAGCAATTGGTCCTAATGGAAATAAAATCAAAACATGTTCTGCATATGGAATTTTAACAATCTAATATGCATATTCTTAGCTAGGGTCACAAAATACTTATCCATTTTCTGAGGCAGTATTCCTTCATTAAGGAGGAATGGGGGCTCCCTTCTCTGAGTTGAGAGTCCCTCAGTCTGCCATCCCAATTCCTTCTTACATTTCATATCCACACATGTCTTACCGGAATAATCTATACCATCTCACTCATGTTTCTTACCAAACATGTAGTGTAGATGAGACATTTCCAAAATGTCCAATGGAGTTTCCCTCGAAACCCATTTCAAGATAAGGGAAAACCTTCCCATGAAGTTTGGCTCCTCCAGGCCATCATACATGATCTTCTTGCAGTGTGTAGCCTATAGAAATTGATTTGCTTGGCAATGAGGTGATCCTCAATTGTGGGTCTCTTGTGAGTAGTACCATCATATCCATTATGATTTTATGCTTACTAGCATAACATGGACACCCACTTGCAATGCGTCCCCCTGACACAATTCTATGCAAGCCAATAGTGATTAGTAGTTGTCAGCAATTTATCAAATCTGAAATTTACAAATTCAAATTTACAACTCATTATGCATACAAACTATTATCACAGCCATGAGACTCTTCTCATGAGGTTTGGCTCTTTCACATGGTAGATTCCGGTCTTTGTCATGGTCTTACCCACTTTGCCATGCCCCAAACAATCTACCTGAAACCTGAACTTCAATCAACCAAACACTTGGTAAGTCTTGATGCATATAACTTTTTCATTGCTGCAACAATCGTTGAAGAATTTTCAGAATTTATAAAATTCAAATACTTCCAGCTATTAATCACATCAACATTACCAAAACTCATTTACTTCACGCAATCATTAGCATACTGAAATTTGCAAGGTGTATTCACATCATTCATTTAATTTAAATGAAATGTTTATATACTCCTTACTTCACAAGAGTATCATTCGTACCACGTTGCTCTTTCATAGAGCATTTCCAGCAGCCAATTGATCATGACTACCCTCTTCATGCACTTACTATCCTGCATTCATAACAGCCTTTGAGATGGTTCTTGAATTGTCCTCAATTCATCATTTCAGCCATTAGTTATTCATAATATCACATGCACTTATCTTAATGCATTCATGCAATGCATCACAACATTTGCACCTATACTTATGCAATCAATCACTCACATCCTTCATATGCATCCATTCAATGCATAACTACAAGATTAATAAAATATTTTAATGCATATCCATTCAATGCTACCTTGCATTGATTCATGAATACTATGCATTCAACATACCATGCATGGCCTAACAATGACTACTTCATATAGGATGCATCACTATAATCAAGATCATTAGTACTTACTTTCCTTGGGCTACTAAGCTCAATCAACATATACAAGAATGACACATTTCTATATGAATGTAGTATAACATTCAAATATCCACATGGTATGAGATCTCTAACCTTTACCACTCCATGGAATTTGTCATAGTCAAACTCTTACCTTCATGGGTCCTACTTACACCCTTGTCATTACCAGTTTGGTTGGTCCTTTGCAGGATATTGCAGAATTTGCTCACCAACTTTTGATTATGGACTTGTTGCCTTATCCCTTTCTCCAGAGGGTTGTTAGTCACATTTTTCAGCATCAGCAACATATTCAGCCAGGTCCATGTTGTCGTTGGTTTTCCCACTAATTCCAACACCAATGCAATAGCTATCATTAGTGGTTCATTATAAATGTATAATCCTCAATATCCTATGTATGCAAAGCATATCCTCATACATTTCATGTATAAAACTTATGAAATGTAGTTATAATCAGCAAGATAGGGTTTAAGGAAACTTCCCTTTTCAAGCCCCACATCCTTGCATGGAACTCCTCTTCCACACAACAGCTAGTTTGACTTCATGGTCTTGCTACCTCTATGCATGCAATTCCTGGATTTGTCCATATTGACAGCAGCACATTTCTCTTTCAAGCAATCACTAGCATTTTGCTGCTCTATACTCAGATTCTGGTGACTCTCCCTTGTTCCTTCCTGGATAAGCTTTCTGATGCCTATACACATGCTTCATTCTGACCTCGGGTGTGAAAACCACACCACTTCTAAAATGATGACATTCATCAAATTTAGGCAAAATACTCAACTGTATTTTGGTCTGAATTGTTAATTTCAGCCACCTGGAATTTTCTTCCCTTTCAGCCTTGAAACTACTGAAAAATTCCATGAAAATTCATTGAAACACTTAGCTGAAATCCACTAAAAATTTCACTGGAAAACCCAATTTTCTTTCTCCCTATCGGGTCGCTTCCCAACCAAGTTTTTGACGTTTCGAACCCTCAGTGGACTAGTCTTTCGATCTGCATCGACGATGTCAAGGACTGTTCATTGGGTCCTTTCGTTACTGACTTTCTGACATTTTAGTGGAAAAATGACTAAACTCCTGATCTGTATTGGTGAGCAAATCAACTGTTCATCAGGTGCACAGTTGCTTGAGTAGCCACAACGGCGGAAATAAATCTTACTATGATTTCCATGGGTGAACTGTCTAAGCTTCTGATCGACGACCTGTTTTTTAATTCCATCCACCATATCGGGTCCTTAATAGACTATCGTTCTAAATTTTTTTGGCGATAGCCTAGGATAAACGCTGGGTCGGCGACCCAGTGCCCTACGCATCGGCCAATTAGTCATCAAGCTTTGCAAAACAATGACCCACATTCAAACTATCTCTTTCGCAGCCACAAGCACTACTACATTTCGACCAAAAATCCGACGGCCGTCATGTCGGATTTTCGACACTTCCCTGTCGCATGTACGACACTTTGATTTTTTTTTAAGCGTCAGAAACTTGTCGTCGGTTATCCGACACCTAAGTAACCGTCGGTTAAGCGACACCTAAGTAACCGTTGGTTAAATTTAAAGTGTCAGTTAAGCGACAGAATATCTTCGACGGTAGTGAAATTTTTTTGAGAAAATAATCTTCATGTCGTCGGTTAAGCGACAGAAAGGCCATCGATTAAGCGACGGTAATCAATTTTTTTTTTTAAAATAGCCTTTATTCCGTTGGTTAAGCGACGACAATAACCTTCATTCCATCGGTTAAGCGACGGATATAGCCTTCATTTCGTCGGTAAAGCGACAGTTATAGGCGTCGCTTAACCGACGCTTGTGTGTGTTTTACAAAAAAAAATACAAAAGCATGTGCAGTGCAGTATTGGTAAGGTTAATAAGCATGATACCTATCCAACTTAATTAACTAGGTGCTTGTACTCAGCTTCATGATTACACTGGTGAAATGAGCAATACATATCGTTCTTTCCATAATTGAGCTTGATTGAGCTCAATTCTTAGCTGAATGCTCGTAAGTCTCCCAGCTGTATGCTTACTTATATAGTAGGAGTAAGTTAGCTTTCACTATGATATAGCTGTTATTCTACTCTATTCAACTATGTGTTTATCCGTACAGAGCTTACATATCCATATTAACTCACATATGGTTAAAGATAATGGTAATCACTCATTCCAATCACACTTAGTACAAAACATTATGTGGTTTCACTAATGGTGCTTATGTTTCCATAAGAGATACATGTTGTATTACGTTGATACTTAAAAATCACTAGTACTAATCAGCTTAGTAAGAACCATCATAACTAGCTTATACTATCCAATATTATGTTCGAGCATCATTGATTACTAGAAGCTTACTAGTTAACATCAGCTTACAGCTTGGAGGTTATGTTTGAATAGTGGTAAGTTAAACATGACCCTTGTAACTATCAGTATAAGTACCATTGTATTCATTACTTAAACTTACTGCTTTTATTACACTTATCTGTTAGATATGTTCCCATTAAGAGCTGTAATCATATAGGTAACTAAGACTATGTATTAAGCAGCTTACTGTTAATTAGGGTAGTACTAATGGTAAACAAGCATAAGCTTATATGGTTACAACTGCTTCGAATTAGTACAGGATCATTGACTTAGTAGAGTAGCCGGTATCCATAATAATCACGAACAAAGAGAGAAACCCTTGTAATGATAGGGGAAATTAGAGCTATCGTAATAAGTAAGCATAAGTACTATCACCTTATCGAAGCTTAACCTAATCATCTCTACATAATAAAGCACTTACCTTTATAACACTACAAGGTATAAAACTCATAAGTATACCATAACCAAGCAAGCTCATCTTAACCAATGGTTACCTGTAAGCTTAATACATCTTGGTAATAGTTATATCCCTAATCATTGCCCTTACTCTAAAATGAGCTAATAAAAGCATACTAGTCATTAACATGGACTGTGTTTTCCTAATTAGTACAGAGTTTATTCCACTATTCCTAAGCATAGGATCATAAGTATTGCTGTATCCTGCTAATGTATAACCTTAACATGGTATGAACCTTACTTTATACAGTACTTTATTACTACAAATATGTAAGAGCTAGTACTTAAGTGATACGGTTGGTACTAGTTACCTTATTCCCTTAATCAGTTACATGACTAATTACCATTGTTACATTGACCTAATCACTTGTTGTAATGCAAGTAAGTCCATTCACAATATTCAGTTAGAAATCAAGGGAAAGTATATTTCACCAACAGTTATTGCCAAACCAAGACTCCTTGTTTTTTCTTTCCAGCCTGTGAAGGCAAGGCACTCTTAAAGAGAGGCATCCATCAGTTAAACCTGCAATTCTAAGCTGTATATTTAGATCATAAACATATTCTTGCAATGTTTATTGTGTGTTTAAAACCAGGAAATCACAAAAGGGCTTTCATTGCCTACGCAGAACCCCCTTACACCTATGAACATGATTTATTTCAGTCTAGCAGTAAAGAATGAAGGATGCTATCTCTCATAAAATTCCCATGTTATGAAATTGTCTTCTCAAGTGAGTATTTTGCACAAGAATAAATTTTAGACAGAAATTTAAAAAATTAACCTAGGCCCTAAACAATTGCTGAGCAGGGCCATTTTTTTAACTCATTCACTTTACTTCAAACATTTTAACACTAACACAAACTAAATTCTTTGAAGAATTCTTCAATTCAGCCAGAATAGTAGCCTATCTTCATTGTGCTCTGATTTACAATTATCTACAAAAACATAATAGAAAAAGTAAAAAGCTTCACAAACTGATATGCCACTCTCAAACTCCATACCAATTTCCATAATCCTTTTCTTTCCTAGCATACAGCTGCCACCCAGCCTTAGGAGTGCCTCCCTTGTCTCTAAATCTCACTCTTACCTCAATACATTAGCACCTTGACACACTTGATAGAAAATGAAATATAAGTCCATTCACAATATTCAGTTAGAAATCAAGAGAAAGTATATTTCACCAACAGTTATTGCCAAACCAAGACTCCTTGTTTTTTCTTTCCATCCTGTGAAGGCAAGGCACTCTTAAAGAGAGGCATCCATCAGTTAAACCTGCAATTCGAAGCTGTAGATTTAGATCATAAACATATTCTTGCAATGTTTCTTGTGTGTTTAACACCAGGAAATCACAAAAGGGATTTCATTGCCTACGCAGAACCCCCTTACACCTATGAACATGATTTATTTCAGTCCAGCAGTAAAGAATGAAGGCTGCTATCTCTCATAAAATTCCCATGTTATGAAATTGTCTTCTCAAGTGAGTATTTTGCACAACAAGAAATTTTAGACAGAAATTTAAAAAATTAACCTAGGCCCTAAACAATTGCTGAGAAGGGCCATTTTTTTAACTCGTGCACTTTACTTCAAACATTTTAACACTAACACAAACTAAATTCTTTGAAGAATTCTTCAATTCAGCCATAATAGCATGATGTTTGAAGTTTGAACCCTAAAAATACCAAGAACAGACTATGGTTGAGCCTAATACATGGATGATTTAACCTCTTAAGACTCAAAACCATATCAAGGTAAGAACAGAAGACATTTGACCTAATCTTGTAACTATTGATTTTCTCTATAGAGATGTAATGCAGCAAAAACTCCCATTCCTGACTTGGTTCCAGTCTCCTCCCACACAAACAACCATCAGCCAACATTGAACCATGCCCCCTCACTGTATGATGCTCCCGACATTCTACCCTAATTTGTCTCCTCTACCCCTTCCTCTAGTCATTTCTTCACCCCCAACCTTATCCAAAGATCCATCCATACGATTAGCACTGAGCAGAATTAAGCTCAGTGCTCTTTCGTTGAGAGTTTGAAGGTTTTCGATACGAGGTTGGAGCTCTGCAACATTTTAGGTTTTGAGAGTAGATTTTACACGTTTCACTAAATTTGCTAGGGTTCCTTCCCCTGTTTTCACTAAATTTGCTGCTTCAAGCAGGTTATGACAAGTCAAAGCAGGAAGAGCTGTTGGGGAAGCTAGGAGCTAGCTTTAAGCTTATAGAGTCTGTACTTGGAACTCTGACAAAGTTTAGAGGAATTGTGAGCAAAGAAAACACAGGGAACCTGAACAAACTTTTTCTGAGCTCCTCGTTGCATGCTTTCCCATCACATGTTCATCCAGGGGGTGTAGCTGTGGTCTCTTCTACCCTCTCAAACAAGCATGATATAACCTCTATCTTGTGAAAATATTATTCTACTACCATACACAAGTACCATACACAGTAGAAGCACTAGGAGTGCCAAATTTTAACGAATTGTCCCCAATTTTTTGGGCAAAACTGTTGACCATTCAAATTATGCTCAACAAGGACTCCAAAGATTTGCATCTGCAAGAGACGAAGGCTGTCGAATTTCATGAGAAGCTTCAAACAGAAATATTGTTTATTTGCATAGGCAACTTCCCGAATCATTCATATACAATCAATATGAAATACTGAGTGCACAGCTACAACATTCGTGAAAGGGAACTACTGAAAGCATGAGAAAATGCGCATTAGAAAAACAACTCAATAAAGTGCTCCCAAGGAAAAACTTTGATAGTAAAAACCAAAAGAAGAAAAATCGAAAGAAGATGCACCCATAAAAATAAACAATTTCCATTCATTATTTTGCAGCTAGATAATAGCACACAAACCATGCCCTGAAATGAAATTAGAAAAGATAGAGATGAGCTATAAGTCATTCCAAACTTGAAGAATGGCATAAACCTAGAAATTGCAGAAACACATGCAATGTGAGAAACGAATAAGCAGACAGAAAATAAACAGAAAAAACACATAATTTGTGTTCAAGAAAGCCACAAAGTTGTGACGAATGTCAACATCCTTCAGAATCTGCAAATGCATGCTAGCCTACACACTAATAATGAAAGGTTATTTATCTCAAAACAAATACACAAAATGAAGGGAGACAACATAGATAACCTACATTTTGTATCCTTGCACCATGGTCAATCTTGTTCATATCCCTGACATCCCTCTGAGTGCATTCTCGATTTGAAGCTTTCCAACCACTTGGATCTAGGCCTCTGTTACTTTTTCTAACATCACTTTCCAAGCCACCACTATTTTTCTTTGGATATGGACTACTCCCTCTATACCCAGCATCAGTTCCTTTTGTAGCTTCGGATGCATATTCTAAATGCCTTTCCATTGATTTTACAGGCGCAAAATGTTTAGTTTTCAAACAATACTGTGGAGAGACTAGGTACCTCCTTTTACTTTGGCATAGTCCAGGTCCACTGATGCCATCCTTTGCATAGTAGTTAGAAGACACATCATCTGTAGATTCCAAACATTCATTATACTTCTTACCTAGTGAACCAGGTGTGATAAAATTATCATGAGCTTTCATTCTATCTGTTGCTTTTTCATTTTGGTTTGCATCCACAAGAGTTGAAGCATCACGTGGCCGTTTCCTTAATATAGAGGGAGTATTTGTAAAGCTCTTGGCAGCACTCTTCAGTATAGATTCTGGGCTCTTCTCATTAAAAGCGTATCCCCATGGATTGCAAGGGGGATAAAAACAATCAACCGATGACATTATCATTTGTCGAAACACCAAGTGGACTATATGCCTGATGAAGATAGCCACATGAAATTATTAGATCACAATTAACAAATGGAATATCCCAATTTGACAGACGGGGTGGTTCATAAAACAAAGTCTCAGAATTTGGATTTTCTGATTGAACACCAGGATTACCACCAGCATCCATTTCACAAACCACCTTCCTATTAACATCAGCTGTCATTGACAGCATAGCTGATCGAGGCATCTCATCTTGATTACCAAGATCTAAACTCTCATTAGAAGGAAAGAAAACCTGTAAAATCTCATCATAGTGTCGTATCTCAGAAGAACTACAAGTACCACCATCAATTGCAGAAACAGCCTTTTTAGGAGAGCTAAGCAACTGTTTTTTATCAACAAAACTGCTCAAAGATGCATCCGGGGCACTAGAACCAAGAGGCGACCATGAACCAGAGAAGCCTGATGTGCATGCATTGGGGGGTGACATGGCCACATCACAACTCGAAAGATGATATCTGTTCAGCAATGAAGAAGATTTGTGCTCTGCATCAGAGCTAGGCGCTATGGAATGATAGCCAAGAGCAGTAGAGGCCACACAGTTTGACATATTACCGGCGTTAGAAACTTCCTGGGGACTGCCAACATAGACGGTATTTCCTGATACAACAGATTCAAAAAAATCATTCATTTGATAAGAAGGCACAGACATTGCTACTTTGCCTCTGCCAACACCAAAAAATTCAGGTATTCCATCTGCTGTCAGAAAAACACTACCATCTGTCTCAAAGCAAAGAGGAAGATGAGGATTGGGTGAATCACTTACTTCATCAACCAATCTCCTATCACTTTCATTTTTCCTGAGATCTAAATTCTTGTCTCCATGCTCCAAAGTACTATTTGTTTCCACTTGCAGCAAGCCAGACTGGATACCAACTCTTGAAGCAGATTCCTGACTGCATACAAATTGCTGCTCCGTTACAGTGCTTGCCATCACTACTTCACTAGATGTTTTGGCAGCAGTTCATAAAGAAGGTAGCAGGGTTGGCTAAGAAGTAGGCAACTCTGGTAGCTGGATAGAGAGATTCGATGCCATATATGATTCTAGTTTCTTTTTTATTGAGCTATTCCAGTGGTTCTTTACTGAATTGTCTGTCCTGGCCGTAACAATAAAAAAATCCATGTGGTTAGGCAGCTTCACTTTCAGAAAAATACATAACAAAAGTCAGAAATATATTGTGGTATGTTTTGTCCCTGGCAATCAATCAAGACTAACTGAAGAAAATTAATTAAAAACGTTGTGTCAAAGCTCATAGAATCTTACGTGTGTACCTCCTGAGATTGGATGCCTAGTTAATAATTTATCCAGATTTCCATGAGTTGCACCATAGAAGTTGTAACCAGCATCAAATTCAGTGTCTTTTGCAACTATATATGGCTTTGTCTGGAAAACGAAAATCCAAACCAGTCATTGGAATAATATAGAAATCCCCGGAAAATCACTAAAGAAAGTACAAAGGATGTTATGTTAATATAAGTGAAGCAAGATATTTTTTAGCATACATTCGTTGCAGAGAAATTTGAGGACTTTATTACAATTTCATCCTTGGAAACCTTTGATATTTCAGAGCCCAATTGGTTTAAATCATCCAGATGCCTAGAATGATTTCTCTGCAAAGTGAAGAACCAACAACAAAACCTTGTTTTATGAGAAAAGGCAGGCAATATCAAAATTCATTTCTCTTTCAATGATCACCAATGCCAACAAACCAACATATTATGGAAGCAACAATATATTACTCAATAATGCTGTTAATACTTTACAAAAGAACAACGGTAGTTCTGAGCAGATGTAGA
>LPNX010544662.1:32971-77941 GCA_001517045.1 Pseudotsuga menziesii
CAGGTGAGCAGAAATTTATCACAGGAATTGGTACACCCAAATCAGCAAAAGACATTCTATCCTGGAAATTCCAATTCACTCGAAAACTAGTACTGTGGTTAATTTGAGCAAACTATGCATAGGGTAGAGCGCTAGAGTCGAGGAGGGCATTCAGTGGAGCGAAGCGAACCCGCGGTCTTTCATCTTTCAACGAGAGCCTTTAACAAAGGGCCTGTCACCTTTAGCCACAAGCCATTACACCAATAACGATATGCAAATACATGTTACATATGAATATATCATAATATGCTTAATTTGGTCTATAGTAGTTATTCTATAGGCCTTCACTATTTAGGTTTAATATAATTGATAGATTCACTACGCTAAGCTAAGAGTGGCTAAAGGGAGGTTTAAATAAAGCTCATTTATCTACCTTATTGGTTTAAAGATAATTGAAAATGAACAACGATAAACTAATGGAGTAACAACCACCTTTCAATGCCATGGGTTATGAATATAACATTACCAATAATCCATTGTTTATCTATTCCTAGGCTTCACACAATGCCTCATTCCCTCAATCCCATATTAGTCTTAACATTCTTAATAGGATTGTATTTGGTCTGGTAGGTGTCATGACCAAGTTCCTATTAAAGACCATAATTAAAACAATGCACATCATTTACAATCAGAACCTTTGTAGTGATTTACAATCACAATATCAATAACAATTTCATAAGCAACCACATATATAACACTACTGGCATTGTTGTCTTGGGTAACATGCCTAAAAACAATTTAGTTATGGAGATTTCTAGTAGAGTGAAAACTAAACCAATTAAGTGTATTTATTTAAATAATTGACCAATATGAGGCGTCGTCGCTTAAGCGACGCTTATGAGGATAGCCGTCGCTTAAGCGACGCTTATGAGACTATCCTTCGCTTAAGCGACGCTTGTGGACACCTTTTCAAAAAAAAAATTATCTTTGTGATTTTTGGTAGGTTTAAAAAGAGAAATCTACGCGCCGTCGGATTTTTCCGTCGGATTTTGGATCGAAATGTAGTAGTGAAGTCTACCGATGATCAGAAACTAAAATTTTAACTATTGGAACATTAGTCCACATGGCTGCCACAACGACGGTTCTCCATCCGCTAACTTTTTTCGGTCGGTGGTCTGATCAACTAAACTTTTCCGATCGGCGGTTGGAACAATTTTCATTGGAAAGGTAGTCTACTAAACTTTTTCGATGTTTTCTTTACTTAGGAAAATTTTCCTTTTTCTTCTTCTTCACGTCGGCTACTTCATTACCTAATTCTCTTCCATTTGTCGCCGCTGTAGTGATCCCGGGTGTTCACTGAACACCCCGGCATCGGCGACTCAAACGACTAGCATCGGTGGAATAGTTCATTCTGTAGCCGCAATGGCGGCTCATCATCTTCGATCCTTTTCTGATCGGAGGCTGAAACACATCGACATCGGGAACATATATGCATCAAAGGATTAGTGCACTTTTCATCAGCGACCCGATCTTCGATCATTTTTCGATGCCCGATGATCTTGTTCCTTAGAAATTTTTTTGAATTTTCTTCATCCATCAGCAATTGAAACCCCTAGAAGCTGTGGAGTCGGCGCTCGGATGCATTCCTCGTCAGATCGTTAGTCCTCACGATCTCCGTAACAGCGGATGTTCAACAAAATTTTCCTATCATAGCTCATCGGTGACCACAATCCTCTAGTCATCGGTGATGTGATCAACTAACCATCACCGATGACCAATGGTTCCATGACTAAGAAAAATTTTGAAATTTTTTCTCTTTCACTGATTCATTTAACTGTTGGTCGGCGGGAGCTTCCTCTATATTCCACCGACTCCATCGGCTCTCTCTTCCCTTATATGTCACCGCATCAACTAACAACCACCCTGGCATTGGCAAGTGGAATCTATAACTGTCGGACGGTTAGTGGACTAGGCTTCCACAACGACATCGCTTTGTTCCACCAATTCCTTTCGCTATAGTCGTCAACTTTCGCCGCATCGGCAACATGATCAGCTGTGCATCGGTGATGCAATGAACTTATCATCGTTGATCACTGATGGTCCTATTACTTCGTCAAATTTTCCAAAATTCCCTGTTGTCGGCAGTCGCAGGATCTATGCGTCGAAAGCATAGTGGTCTAGCCATCCGCAACGACGAGTGCTCGATCAATTAATTTCCATCGATGATTTCAACACTTCAACAAAAATTTTAAACTTTCTTCTTCTGTCAGTGGTCAGAACCACTAGCACTGCTGCATCGGCATTTTAGTCCCCATGGTAGCCACAACAGTGGAAACCCATTCAACTAACTCTTGCTGATGTTCATCGGTTCAACTATCTTCTACTCATCGGTGAAATAGTTCAATCAGCAGCCGCAACAGCGGCTCATCATTTTTGATATTTTTTCGATCGACGACTGAAGCATAACTTGATCAGTATTGGCAGTCGAAACGTCTTCTCGTCAGAAATATAGTGCTCTAGGCTTTCGCAATGATGGGTGCACGAACCACTAACTTCTTCTAATGGCCAACGATTTCGAGCCTTAGAAAAAATTTTAAACTTTCTTTATGGCATCAGCAGTCACAGGCTCTATCCGTCGGAGGCATAATGGTCTAGCCATCCGCAACGGTGGCGGTCAATCGGCTAAGCATCGGTGATCCATCCATCTAATCCTTTTGATGTACCGATGGATCAACTATCTGTTGGGTGGCCTTCCCACTAAGTGCTCCGATGGGTCGATAGTTCTGGCACTTAGAAATTTTCTAAGTTTTCTTCTCTTCACCCATCTTTTCCTGGTTTCTTCTGGACAGTAGGAAACCTGCCCCTATTATCTGATCTATCATGTCTCATTCAGGCCCATGCTACAACCTTTGGATCTGATACCATACTGTAACGTCCCTGACCCTCTGATCGGCGAAGAGGATGCTACTAACACCAAACATATGGGAAAACAACCCCATGAACATGAACAAGCATATAATGCTGAAAATAAAAAAATTAAACATAATACATACTAAGATGTATAACCCTTCAAATACATAGAGGAAGAAAACAAACATTCATTCAAGCATGCCACATGTTCATCATATTCATTAATCAGTAAAGATAATTGCAGAGGTAAAATGGACATGAATACTCATCTGATAAGAACTCGTCCCGCAACCAACTACGTCGCTGCAACGTTCCACCCAACCATAGGCCAGCGTGCTCATCAATCTCTCAACAACACTGCCACCCTAGAGCTGGGCATGATTCCTCAAGGAATAAGGGTCAAGCAGGCTTACACATAGACAAGGTACACCAATCATCCAATCCCACATAGTAGGGTTTATCAGGCCATCAAGGAGATAGGAAAGGATAAATGCTAAGCTGGTGACCTCAAACACCAGTTTTCTCAAGCATACCCAACCTCTAATCCTACTCTCAACAATCTGAAGACAAACCACTATATACCGTAGCAAAACAAACAGTTCACAACTCTGTGAAGAAGATGAAGACAACAGGGTGACAACCCTAAACCAAAAGGTGAAACACAGTTCAGGTCAAACAACGCTTCAGAGTTGTTCTTAGCCCTAGCATGGAAAAAACAACTGAGCAACAATCCCAATAATCTCAGCAACCAAGAAGCAACCCAAAACTAGGGTAAATTAACAGCCACAACTCACAATGAAACGATGGCAACATTCCACAGTGTGCAATAGAAAAGAAACCAAAATTCTAGCATGGACAGGGGAAACTTAGTCGAGAAGAACACAGGTACTCACAGCAATCCTCAATAGATGCCACCGTAAAAAGGGAAAAAATAAATCCAAGCAAATCGTGGCAAACAATAGCCCAATACAACTACGAACCCATAGCACACAAATCCCACTGCAATCGTTGGGAAAGCTCACACAAACCGGGAATGGAAAATACCAGATTTCCAATCTTTGCATGAGAGACAAAACACAACCCCTAGAAATATGGATGCCATTACCACCACAATTTCAATGATGGAAATAACAAGAAAATACGCTGTCTGATAAGCATGGAAAAAGACACAAAAATCTACGTGAATCCCAGTAAAGAATCAATTTGCAGCCATCAAATTTGTCGGGCAGAGGAAGAGCTAGTGTAATCACAAACCAACAATCGGTGAGGTAGAAAGGAACCCCAACAATGGAATGTGGAACCCCTTTTAACTCAGCCTGTGTGAGAGGATATGAACAGACTCGTGATCCACATAGTGGGCAGACCAGCCTTTACCCAGAAGGCATGTTGTGGAGAGTGGGTGCAGGCATGAGCATGGTGGTGGTTTTCCTGCCATCCAATCGTTGTCCCTCCTAACAATAGAAAACTAAGGTGGTGGTTTAAGGAGATAAAAAGAGAGTGGCGACACATGGCTTTTCCCCATGGGTGGTTTAGAAATCCCCCCCCTTACCCTTGGGAATCATGCCCTTTTCATTTAATGTTGCACCGTCGTAGTTGGCTGTAGGTTTAATTAAATTGATGTGCATATTTACATGATGCCAAAGCTATAATGTGCCAGTTAGCACGATATACCATTGGCAACGATCCCTATTGTCGAAACATAACACAGCCGAATTGATGGTGGGGATTTTGCCTTTATCTCTTCACCATGATTAATTACAAAATATACATCATGTACCCTTTAATGTAAATGGGGTCAAAACTGGGGTATTACAGGTGCTCCCCAAGGAGACACACTCAGTTGGATATACTTCTTTTCCAACAACTCTTGCAGTTGCATCTTCAACTCTAGCATCTCCGGTGTACTCATCCTGTAGGGAGTCTTGGACACTGGTACCGCTCCTGACACAAGTTAAATGGTGAAATCAATGTCCCTTTTTGGAGGAAGGCCTAGAATCTCATCAAGAAACACATCCTTGAATTCCTGTAACACCTGATAGTCCTCCAACCTAGGAGTTTCATCTCCTGTTGGTTCTAGAATATGAGCTGCATAAAACTGGAAACCCTTCCTACAGAAGTTATTCAACTGCATTGCTGAAACCTACCTTACTGAAATTACCTTTGGAATACCTTTTGCAACTACTGGGTTTCCTTCTTCATCCGCGCCTTCAAAAGTCTTGTTGTAACAGTCAAGATTTACTCTGTGAGATTCTAGCCAATCCATTCCAATGAGAACATCATAGGAACCAAGTGGTAGAACATTGAGATCCACACAAGTGATCAATCCATTCATAACCAATGGACATTTCTCCACTACTTCACTACCCTTTCTCTTAGTCCTAGTGGCTAGCTAAACTAGCCAAGGTTTCCTATGCTTTTCCTTCTTAAAAGCACAAATCTCCACTACCCTAGGAGTGATATAACTATGAGTAGAACCAAGGTCAATCAAAATAGAAACATATTGTTCAACAATCCTACCTGCAACTTCAACCACAGTTGACTGGTGATCTACTTGGCGGTCCTCCAGTGCTACATAAATTATAGGGACTGCCCTTGCTACTTGACCCACTGTTTCTACTTCCTGAATGTTATAAGCTAGCCTTGCACTTTCATTCTCAAGTGGAAAATATCTGCGCAAGTGGGGTCCTTCACATTTCCAAGATTTTAGTGGACCTTTGTTCTGTTGTGGTTCTTTAGGCTTTCCACCTGTCATTCCCACTGGATTGCTTGCAGCTTGGGATGGCTGCTTTTGTTGATTCCTAAATCTAGAAGGTTTGAAACATTTCCTTCTTTGGTCAAACTTCTCATTCTTCTTTTCCTTCCATGCCTTATGGTAATCAAGTTTACCTTTTCTTTTCTCATAGCAATACTTATCCTTCCTTATGGATTCTTCAAGAGTTCTAGGTTCATAAAACTCAGCTCTGTCTTTGTAAGATTGAGTAAATCCACTAATAAACCGCTGGACCTTCACTTTTTCATCTCTGATGTACCAGACATACCTCAACAATTCCAAGAACTTATTGGCATATTCATCCATGGTCTACTATCCCAATTTCAGCTCATGGAACTCCTTAATCTTGTTGTCATAGTACCTGTCAGAGAGGTATTTCTGCCTGAAATACTTCTTGAACTGTCTCCACTTCAATCTCCTTTCACTAATCTTCTTTACTTGCTTGAATTGCTCCCACCAAATGGATGCTCGTCCACTCACATTGAATATGGAAACTCTTTCCTTCATGTTTCCTAAATAATCCTACACTTGAAAGTACTTCTTTATCCCAAGAAGAAAAGCTTCAACCTCTTGCCTAGTCTTTATCTCACCATCAAATGTAGGAGGCTTAGCTTTCCTAAATTCATCTCAAGAGCGATCCCTATGGTGCCTTCTTCTTTTCCTTTCATGAGAAGATGAACTTGTATCTCCACTGGATTCTTCAGAGTCAGATGATCCACTGTAAGTCCTTCTCCTCCTCCTTGTGCTGCTTTTACTTCCTTCGGGTCTTGATGTACCTCATCCAGAATCTATCTTTCTCTGCAAGTCTGTCAAACTCTGCAACATGGAAGCATTCAACTGATGCTGCTCTTCCCGGGATTTAATCAAGATTCTCATGGTGGCTGCAACCTTGGATGGTGTCTCCTAGAATCTTCTTCCATTAGACTCTATGTCGTCATTTCCATTGCGGATATTTTCTCCCATGGCATCTCCTGCATGCTCGTAAGAATATCGAGCATCATATCCATCATGTGTTCTCATGACTGAACCACCTCTTGCTTTCCAGATTGTTCTTCTTGGAATATTGCTCTTGGAAGTGGTCTATAATTCTACAAATCTGTTAGTAGCAAAATTTTAGATGCATATCATTAACATAAATCAAAACCACTTACCTTCCTCTGGAGAAACATAATAATAACAGTTTTGCTTAAAAACACAAAATCTTCTCTTCTTCCTTTTCAGCCCTATGCCCATTGAAAATCTGCTGAAATCCTACTGAAAGGCAATTGAAAACTACTTGAAAAATCACTGAGAATTTCTCTTGAAAACCCAAATCTCCTTTGGCCCCAATCAGACCTCCTCCCAACTATATTTCCGACACTTTGGTGGTCAAAAGACCTAGGTCATCGACGGTCTGTTCATTTTTTTCCCTACGACGTGTCGGGTCCATAGTGATCTAACCCTCCGAACTGTAATGGCAATGCCAAGGTCTATCCATCGGTGGTTTCATCAACAAAGGTCTTCCTTGGTATCAATGGTCGGACGCATTATTCATTGGATGCGTAGTCCCTTAGGCAGCTACAACGGCTGAAAGTGATCTCACTACGGGTTCCGTGGACATCTATCGGTTATCGGACCTACTATCCATCGGGTGGATAGTGTCTTAGACTGCCGCAATGGTGGATTTACAACCCTCAAATTCTTCTTATCTGGGGCCAACAAACCTTCTAGTTTTTCCGCAGATCACAGCTTGTCGGTGGTCAGAGAGACTAATATTTGCGGCATCAACGAGTGGACAGACTAATGCATCGACGAAATAGTTCCCTCGGTAGCCGCAACAGCAGACTGACAAACAGCTAAATTCTTCTACGGTGTCAGCGATCCCAATAACTATTTTCCGCCGATGACATCGGTGGTCCAAACAACTAATTTATTTTGTTTTATGCCGCCACATCAGCAGTTTCATCATCTAAATTTCACCGATGATTCCCATACTTAGAGAAATTTTCAAAACTTTTCTCTTTAGTCTTCTTTTCCGCTGCTTCATCGGCTCAACCATCTCTTATTCTTCGTTGATCTGTTTAACTATGTTTGAGCGAAAGCTTCCTTTATCTTCCATTGACTCCATCGGCTCCATCTTCCCCTATATGTTGTCGATCAAATCAGCTTCCTGTCGCCGCCGTATCGACAAGTTAAACCTCAATACTTCCGCATAGTCGATGCTCTCGAGCACTAAACGCCACCATAGTTATGTTATCAGAACTCGGAGACACTATTCACTAAACACCTCGGCATCGGCAAGTGGAAATACTAATGCATCGATAGGATATTTCATGAACCAGCCACAACGGCGGACGCTCAAACAACTAATTTCCACTGATCGGCACTCCAATCATTTGTCTTTTGCCAATCGCCGATGGTTTTCCACACTTAAACAAAATTTCAAAAAAAAAATATTCCTTCCATGTCGACAATCTCATCCTCTAGTCATCGGCAATCCCAACCACTAACATTTTCTAATGGCCGATGATCTCGTGCCTAGAAAAATTTCAAAACTTTCCTCCTTTGTCTTCCGCCGCATCAACCGTCAGATCAACTATCTTCTGTGGCATCGGCGGTCAAAGGATCTACCCATCGGAAGCATAGTTTCCTAGCCATCTGCAATGGTGGCGCACAATCAGCCAATCTCTTCCAGTGTAGTCGTCAAAATTTCACCACATCGGCAATGAAATCATCTAAGCATCGGCGGTGCGATCAACTAATCATCATCGATCGTCGATGATTTTGCTACTTCATAAAAAATTTCCAAATTCCTCTTCATCATCAATCAATCTAGTATCCTCCACCAATGTGTCATCGGCAAGTCCTTCAACTAAGTGGCACCGATCGCCGATGGTCGGCGTCGAGTGGTCTTTAGACTAATTCTTCCGCTGTGTTAGAAGAAATTCTCACTGAGTTTGCCGATGTGTTGACGATTTTAACACTTAAGCAAAATTTCGCAAAACCTTCTACCATCAGGTGGGATTCAAACTAACACTTCCGCCGTGTCAGAGGAACTTCGCACTAAGTTCTTCAATGGGCCAACGAGCGACGAACGCGATTCCTTCCACAATATTCTTCCAATTTTCGTACATTGGGTGACCTTCAGACTATCTTTTCCGCTGCATCGGAAGAACTTCGCACTAAGTTTTCCGATGAGCTGACAATTCTGGCACTTAGAAAAGTTGTGTGAATTTTCTTGTCATCACCCATTTCCCCTGGTTTCTTCTAGGCAATGGGAAACCTTCCTCTATTAACTGATCTTTTCATGGCCCTCTAAGGCCCAATTGCTGCAACATAATCTCTGTCACTGCATCTTCACGGCCCATTCAGGCCCATGCTGCAACCAGAGCTCTGATACCACACTGTAATGTCCTCGACCCTCCGACCGGGAAAGAGGATGCTACTAAACACCAAATCATCTGGGCATCTAGCCCCATTAACATGAACATACATACATATAATGTTGAAGCAAGATAATTAAAAACATAAAACATACTACGGAGCATGATTGTTAATATACACAACAGAAGCAAAACATCTCAATTAGTATTCAACATGTACATCATCATTCATCAATAATAAATATGATTGTAGACACAAGTTAGGTAAGAATACTTATCTTATAAAGAACTTGTCCTGCAACCAGCTACGTCACTGCAACGGTCGACCCAACCATAGGCCTGCGTGCTCTTTAATCTCTCAGCAACGCTACCACCCCCGAGCTGGGCATGATTCCACAACGAATAAGGAACTAGCAGGCTTACACATAGCCAAGGATAACAACCCCAGAAGGTTACACAGTTCATCCAAGCCAACATAGTTGGGTTTATCAGGTGAACAACGGATCAGCCAAGCCAACCAAGTTGGTTTTATTAGGCCATCTAAGAGCTGGGAAAGGATAAATGCTAAGTTGGTGAGCTCATTGAAGAGCTAAAGACACCTACACCAAAACCAACCTGAATTCTAGGACACCCACACACACCCAACACAAGGAAATCAGTCCTTTCTCTGCAATGCAGTCCCTCAGACCCTGACCTCCCTTCCAGTGCTATTCAGGGGTTGTGGAGAAGAAAGCCAACTAGCTCTATCTGTGTGGTTCTCAACCCACCAGGTTTATCAAGCACATCAAGCCCTCATTCACCACTCCAATGCAGTCCGAGGACAAAACCACTGAGTGCTTGCAGCAACCCAACTATTAAAGCTTTAATAGGGGAAAATACTCCCCTAAATTGTTCTTCACCTTATCGTGGACAAAATGATTCCACAGCAAGATACAGCAGCCAAAATAGCAAAGGCAACTCAGCCAATAAGTATGGGAAACAACAGCCAACGAACCAAAAAAGAAAACCACATTCCACGATCAATAATGAAATATCTGGGAAACTACAATAGGAACGCGAGCAGGAAGCCGATCCTAAACATAGATAGGAGGAAGACATATCACCAAGGAAACCACGGAAAACATCCCACAGTGAAAAACCACGGAAACATTCCACAGTCCGACAATGGTGGAGTCAAAACACAGACTTTCTGCGTGAACAAGAGGAAGAACCGATCCTCAGGCCAACATTTGGTGAGGAAGAGGAGAATGAACGAACCCCCACACAATGGATTTTAATCCCTTTTAACTCCGCACTGCATGGGGAAAATGAACATCTCACGATTGGGATAGTGGACAGACCATCCACAACCCAAAAGGCACATTGTGGAGAAAGTGTAGGCGCGAGCATAGGAGTTTTCCTGCCAGCAAATAGATTCCCCAACTAACAACAAAACGATTAAGGTGGTGGTTAGATGAGACAAGGGAAGGTGAGCAAAAAGAGTGGTGACACATGGATTTTCCCCCAATTACCCTTAGGAAATCATGCCCCTTCTCAATTTGGTTGCAGTGAACATAGCTAGTTGGGTTTATTTAATTAAAATACATAGTTACATGATGCCACAACTTAATATATGTCATATGTCCTGATATACCATCAGTAACAATTCCAATCCAAATCATAGCATAACCAAATCGATGGTGGGGCCTTTGCCTTTAGCTCGGCACCATGATTATTTACAATATATGTATCATGTATATGTAATGCAAACGGGGTAAAAACCAGGGTGTTACATACATCCTAGCATTGGTGTTGAGAGAGGAGCTCTGGAATTGCACTAAGTTTGTAACTCCCTGTTTTTAGCGTTGAGTATGGGCTCTAGATAAGCGCTAGGAGTTATTGGAAAGAATTAATATGTTGAGTGAAAACAACTCTCATAAAACATTGATCTCATCTTACTTATTTTTAAGTGATTAAACAAAATTTTGAATTTCTATATCTTATCAAATATTGAAGAACTACCATGTTATACGAGGGAATCCAACATGCAAGGAGTTTTAGAGTTGCTTAACCTAGTTGACCTAACCCCTACCTGAAGGCCTTATTAAAGAAAGTCACTAAGCTAAAAGAAAAGTCTCATAAGTTTAGGGATCGTGCTATATGATACCTAAGGATAAAATGTTAACAAACGATATATATATATATATATATATATATATATATATAAATAATAGGCATAGTAATAATACTAGTATCAATAATTACTAAAGAAAGGATCCACATGTTATTATTATTACTGTGATAATTAAATATTAAAATACCTACAAGATTCAAAGTAGGAACTAGTCAAAAGTTCCTAAGTAAATATTAAAAATTACCTAAAGTAAATGAAAAGGGTTATTTCAAGAAATCAAATGATTCTTGATTTAACTACCCCTTTTCCTGAAAATTCTGTCTATAAAGACTCAATCCAAAGAGAGGCTTGGGGACTACCAATCTATCTATTCTTGGAGGATTCCATAAATCTAACTAATAATATTCAAGAAATTTCTTGGAGAATATTTTTCCTAAGAGGAAAAAGGAAAACTGATACAGAACCTGATATCCCAGATAGGTCATCCTTACCTTAGGAGCTCTAAGCTACTTGGATGTTGGAACAACACAGGGGGATCCGGATTGAAACCAGAAACGGTTTTGGGTCATGGTTAGGAGGAACGTGGTAGTTCCCAAGTTATTCAGTTCTCTGAGCAAAGGTCAGATCTATCTATGAATTTGTTAGTGTTGGTTATTTGAGTGTGCGGTGTTTTCATCCATTGAAACAACTTCATCTTGCAGATATGAGGCTCTTGATTTTTCCCCTTGTAAGCTACACATGTTTTCTTATTAAAATAGGAGATTAAATTCTGAATGGATATTTAGTATTTGTCTTCTATAAACTAGGTTATATTTTTTGTATTACTTCTTTCTTCACTTACAGGTTAAATTCATTATTTCCTAGCAAATGTATTTATTTTAAAAGAGGTTAGGTTATTTGATCTATCCAACCAAGTTATTCTAGTTAGGAAAATATATCTTATTCATATTTACAATAATGGAATAAGCACCTTTAGTTTTAGTTATAGGAGGGTTTGGTTTTTGTTATTCCTACATTTTATTTCATTCATTTACAGGTTAAGTTCAGTCTTCTCCGACAGAGGTAATTCTGTAAACAAAATCTATATTTTTAAAGTAAAGTTATATTTCCTATTTATTATTTCAAGTACAAAACATAGAAATAATATGAGAGATTTTGTATCTACATCTTTTAACCCTAACTAAAGAAACTTTATCAACCTAGAACTATTTAAAACAAAACCTATATCTTATCTCTACTGGCAGATTTCATATTTCCAGCAGGCTTGTATTATTTACAATAAACCAAACTATTGTATATATCCTATATATAAATGAAATACATAAGATTATAACTTAAATATAAATTGCTGAAAATTTAAAATAAAATATCATAAAACAAAACTACAAACAAACCATTTCCATTTTATAACTTTAAACATCGAATTACAAGCTGTCGAGACCTCTAAGGTTTGTAGGCACGATTTTATCATAAATCATAACCACGCTATATAGTATTATAAATCATAACCATGCTATATAGTATTAACATAAACAATCAAACATAAATTTAAGGAGCAAAATCATTATCAAATATCGTATCCATTAATAGGTTACAGGATCGAATCATGTCGGCATTCATGCCCAAAAACAAAATACACACACACACACACATCACTTTAAGCCCATGCATCCCAAGATTGAATCATGTGGGCTCATGGGTTAAAAAACAAGGTTACATCAAAACCATCACAAGCATCGAATCCTGTAGTGTTTGCTGTAATAACTTACAAGTATTCCACATAATCTACGTTAACAACATTAAAATGCAAGAAGGATTAACCATAAATCGAAATCGTTTCCCTATCAACATTTCCACACAGTAACATAAAAAAAATAGATACGTTGTAATAATATTCGAGGCTCACAGCCAAGAATAAGAGGATCATCCATTAACTCAACCCAGAGAAAAATAACCAC
Source organism: Pseudotsuga menziesii (assembly GCA_001517045.1). Taxonomy (NCBI): domain Eukaryota; kingdom Viridiplantae; phylum Streptophyta; class Pinopsida; order Pinales; family Pinaceae; genus Pseudotsuga; species Pseudotsuga menziesii. The sequence continues at coordinate 46,064 of LPNX010544662.1, forward strand.
TATCTACGCTATCACAGCTACGACCTCCATATCACAATGTTAAACCTAAGCTCACGACCATCACCAAAAATAATTCACAGATAAGTAAACAACACCTTAAATCACCATTAAACAACATTTCACCCTTACATTATTGAGTCGCGAATTGGAAAGAGTGTCATTTCTAGCAATGGCACAGCTGTAAGCTAAACCAACTCTTTTAAATACCCAAAAAAAAAAGTTTAAAGTATAGACAATGAAATACACAAAGACATAACCATGCCAACCTAGTGACTGTATCCAAACTAACACTCAGCTATGAATGCATACATTTATACCCACTATATTTTATAAACAAGAACTACACAGTCGCGATTCAAGGAACCATTTCAAGCAATGGTACTTCCAGCATTCGAGACCCATCATCAAATCCAAAACGGAGAATCTTTCATTAACCATCTAGCCATACATTCAAGATACCAACCCAAAAATACATTATAGATCCGAGTCTTGACAATCATGGCACAAAGACACCAAACTCAGACATCTTAAAACCCAATACTTCATATGCATCTCTGGAAGCCTTTAAATACAAACAGACCTTTACACAGTGAAAATCGTTAACCCAAACATCTATTCATTCATCATTACAAATGATGAGCTCAAATCTCTATTAAACATCCATACGTAGAGGTAACAAGTGCAATATTGTTTATACAAGGCTTACCCATGAAGGCTAGGCATTGACAACCTAAGAGACACCACGACCCGCTCAATGTAAGCCCTTCCACCTGCAAACAAGGAACAAAGAAACGTTAGAAGTATACCAATTCTCCAACTGAAACAACAAGTAAACAATGTTGCAAACCTAGGTGGAGAGCATACCTTCCCAGGGAGTAGATGCGATCCAGACCTCACATAGTGACAAAATCCAGAGAGCCAAACAAAGCATAACCACCATAGAGCCAAATGAATCGTTCACCCACGACATACCAATATTAAGGCTTGATCTTACCCCATCCCGAGGAGCATTTACTCTGCCACCCTGTCCACCACCAACGTCAAAATTTCTCCTCATGCCTATAGTTACAAAACACAAATGTGACCTGGTGTTGACAATGCATTTTTCATTGAAACCCCCCATCATTATATTCATTGAAATTACTAAGCCAAGATTCATGGCATATAAAATATTCCATGAATGGATCCATATTCATATATCACATGCTATGTAAACTTTAAATACATCATGGTTAAGTCTTATGACTTAAGTATTTTTACCTATAGGCATCAAAACATTCAAACTATATAAGTACTAAGAGTAGGATTTAAGTTATAGAAGAATATAAAACGGTGAAAGAAATAATTAGTCAAGAAATCCTGAACTAACTTTTCTTGGTTCCAGTGAGCCAAGAAATATTGATATCACTTTTTTTGGTTGTTGTGGATATTGGTTTGATTGAATCTCAATGCCCACCTAAACCCCATACTAAATTTTATGAGAATTCCTACAAAAGATACAATACACTTGTTCAACTCCAAAACTCCCAATTAGATACATATCTTAACTTTGAAGTTTACAAGGAACCAAATCCGTATTGAAGAATATTGAACAGTGTCATAGGATGCAATGTGACTACAAATATAAAAACAGTTTAAATAGAAATTGGCCTCATGTATAACAACACAAGGTATAGTATTACAAGACCCTCAATTTTATCATTAGAAAAATCAGCCTCAATTACGAAGAAAGTGTGACATATTGCATACATATTCATACCAATTTGAAATACTAACCTTTTGAGCATCACATAAATAACATTCTGCATAAAAGAACAAAATACTATCTCCATGGTTATCTAAATGCCACACAATTCTAATATTGCAGTGCTTGTTATTCCAAGAATCGTACCTTGTATCTAAATAACTTTGTTGAGAAACAAAAAGAGTAACCCCATGAAAATAAAAACACGGAGTAGAGTTAACAATACTAGTTGCAATATTATCAAAATTTTTAAAATCCAAATACAATTGCAGAAGTTGATATGAGATCTTTACAAAAATATTCAAGTCTCTGTTGGAAGAAGAAAGTATGATAAAAAAAACTTACACATAAATCCATAAGGTTTAAACCAATTATAATAATTCACATATATTTTTATAAAATAAATATAAATTAAAGATATGATAAGTCAAAATCATTGTTAAATCAAGAGTACTAGTTTATCTTATAGTTATGATGCTATATGCTATAGAAATTGTACTCAAAAGAGTTACTTTCTCCATTTCCACTATGAAAAAACTACTTGAAGTTTAAAGGGGGCATTGCCCTGAATTTTGAAAACATGTAAAGATAAAGTATCTGATCAAGTGACCTTGACATCAGAACTAAATGACCACTAGTATAAAGAAAAACAAGTTTTCCATCTTCCATGATGTCAATTTGCTTGATTGAGAACCTTTCAACGCCTTTAGCCTTGATTTTTAAATCTCGTTGACATGAGGTTAACATAATGAATGACACATGAATTTGCATCAACCCATGTGCCTATAACAATTAGACCATCATATGAAATCCAAATATGTATTGAAATTCGATTTAACATCATAAGATGGGTGGTCACAATAACATAGTGTCTATCTTGAAATTTGAAATACAACTATGAAATATGAATATTCAAAGAAACTTACATGAAAATATAGGTGTAAAAAATTAGGTTGGTTTATCCCAAAATTCACCATTTGAACCATTCACTGCACATGAGGCAAAAAAGTATAAAATCAAGATGACAATTCTACATGCAATCAACAAAAATACAACCAATAATTATTTATAAATTATCTATTAGATGGGAATGAATAAGGAAAATGTAATTACACTATATTTAAATTCACTGTGTTGATATTTTTAACAAAATCAGAAGAAAAAAAATTGTGATCACTTTCTTCTAATTTGTATGTATAATTATTGTTGTTGTTTGATAAATTGTCCATTTCTATAATAGATTCAAGTTGTACAAAAAGATGATTTGTCAAATCATACTTGTACAAGCATTTCCCTTTTATTTTATTGTACCAACAAAATTGAATCTCAACACCTTCTGGCCTATCCAAAAGATCAATGTCATTATGGTGATCAAACACCCTATTTCCATCCTTCTTTGGTATTCTCTAAACATTTCTAATGTACTAAGTTCCAAAAGAAACACCTTATTTGGTACTTCCAGAAACACCTTTTCTTGTGGCACGTTCAACTAAAGTTATTGAGTTTCTCTCAAACAACACCCCACAATCCGATCCAGTTCTAAATCCGATTGAAGCACCCTTTTTTGAATCCCTTTCATATCACCTAAGGTAAACCCAATTTATCACTCTAGTCAACCTATCTTTAAATAATGTTGGATTTCCATTTAACTGGCTAACAAAAATAATATTTAAACATATCCTTACCATAAATCTCTACCATCGGTTTGGTAGGTTTTTTCACATTTTCATCAATGGTATCTAAAATCCCATCCAACTCATGCCTCCACTCACTTTTCATTGTTTGAAATTCGCTAACATTGAGTATAGATGAAGATGAAGATTGGAATATTGAGTTGGAGTGACTCAGTGGAAAATCATCAACTACCTCATCCACTACTTGTAATGTTGGATAGTTTTGATCCTCTTTCCATGGTTTAAACCACCAAGAAGATTGTGTGTGTCCTTCTAGTTGCATGCCAATACTTGATAAAAAATTCTGTGCATCATTCAATCCTACTCTAAGAGCTTCTATAATTTTATCATTTGTAGATATTGAACCATAGTTTTATAATACATCCGAAATTCTCTGTCATTTGTTGGTGAAATTTATTCCATATGCTTTCTTGTTTTCTAATAGATTTATTAAAGAGAATCCATTGGGGATTTTATTATTCTTGGGAAACTCTATTTAGAGTTCCAAAAACATGAACCAAGTCAGTGAAATCATAGGCCCTCTCTGAACCAACCATCCCACCAACTTTGCTAAAGAATTTCTCACACGCATCTGACCTAGTCAAGTGCAATACACACATAAAGTTAAAGTAATGATCTCAAAACAATCTCATCAATAGTGGCACAAAATTTTAACATCTTGATATGCCTCTCTACTAATGAAATTTATGTTGGCATTAATATGAGATTTTTTTTGTTCCCAACATAACCATAACATGAAAAAATGTTGAACTCTTGAAGCATTTCACACTCTTTCCCAAAGATTCAAACTACGAGACATAAAAATGTCAATGTAATCAACAACAATCATTAGATAAATATCTATACCTTGTGTTCTCTCTACCCTACCACATTTTGTATTTCTTATCTATTTTAAACACCTTTGAACATGCCTTGAAGTAATGCGTTGCAATGAACCCCAATTTTGGCGATCCACCCTCTCTATATATTCAATTTTAAGCTTGTGATAATCCACTTTACAAGTGTTATAAACCATTCTGACATGATTAAAACTTATAATCTCTTCTCCTAGAATAAAATATCGTTGGCCACTAAAAAAATGATTGATTAGCTTTGTTCTCTTGTGTATGTAATCCTGGTCATGTAATCCTGTTATGTTTCCATGACCATACAACCCAGATAACCTCCACCCTTCCCAAGGGATTTGATATCGAATACCTATTGTTGAAGAATAATCCATCGACCTAAGTTGTCTTCTTCTACTATCCCCATTAGATGAATGACCAAATATAGGTCCCAAATGTTGGATTTTTAGCATTTAAGCAATCTGATCTTAGGATCTTATCTAAGAGAATAGCATGCACAGTAATAATCACAAGAGACAAGAGACACAAAGAATTTTCCTTGGGGAAACCATAAAGGAGAAAACCCCACAACTTCCTCAGAGATAGAATGAGCACTAATAGCAAAAGTAAAAAGTGAAAACATAAAGATGATCTTCGACAGCTAACCTCTCTCACTTGTGCCAGCACTTCCTCTCTCACTCATCTTTCCTTATTTTAGTGAGTGAATGTATCAAATAGAGAGTCTCACTCTCTATTTATACTATTTTATGACTTGAAAATTACTTACCAGGGCTGACATCTCTAGGAGAGTCTAATAACCCTAGTGCCCCTCAACTGTGGGGACTTTCCCCCCCTGATCAACAAGGAAGGTTAACCTCAAATCAATTGTGGGGACTATTTCCCTGACTTACAACGGAGGGTTAAACTCATTGAATTTACATGAATTTATTATATTAATGACTCTCTCGATAGGAACATTGGGGTACAATGAAATACAACTGATTCTCGCGATAAGATATACAAGTGAATACATTATGAAGTTACAAATACATCAACACTCCCCCTTATCTAGTGTAACACCCCGGTTTTGACCCCGATGCATTAAATATAATTGATACATATATTGTAAATAATCATGGTGCGGAGCTAAAAGCAAAGGCCCCACCGTCGATTTGGTTATGTTTCGGTGATTGGAACTGTTACCGATAGAATATCGGGCTATGCGGCATACATATTAAGTTTTGACATCATGTAACTATGCAATTTAATTAAGTAACCCCAACAAGCTATGTTCACTGCAACCATATTGAAAATGGCATGATTTCATAACGTTAAGGGGGGGGGAATGTTAAACCTTGAGCCATGGGTGAAAATTCATGTGTCAGCCACCCAGTTAATACTCCTTTTGTTAACTGGGGCAGTTATTACTAGGAAGTGGTGGGTGGAAGGACTGTCAGTCTTTGCCAAACGCTCACTCCACCAGTCATTTCTCTCCACCTTCACGTGGGCAAGGAAAAGGCCACTACGCCACTCCCTTTGATCGCTTCCTGTTCATTCCTCACGCAGCGCAGAGATAAGAGGACCCACGATTCTGTGTGGGGGGGTTGGTTCGTTCTCCCTTCTCTCAGGATTGTTCGCCTGTGAATATGTTCTTCCTCCTGTTCACACAGGGGATCATTTTCCCTTTTACCATTGTCGAACTGTGAAATGTGGTGGTGGTTTTCTTTGGTGAGATGTTTTTCCTCCTGTCTATGTTGAGGAGCGATTTTCCTGCTCGCGTTCTTTTCCGGACTGGGTATTTGTCCAGCCATTTCATGAATGATCAGGGATGTTTCATTTGTTCTTCATTGGCTGTTGTTTCCCCACATTTTTTGGCTGAGTTTCCTTTGCAATTTGAGTTGTTGTAGGTTGCTATGAAATCATTTTGGCCACAATAGGGCCAAGAACGATCCAGGGAGTTGTTTTTCCCGTGTTAAAGCTTTAATAGCTAGTTGCTTCATGCATTGGTTTTGTCCTCAGACTACATTGGAGTGATGAATGAAGGCCTGATGTGCTTGATAAACCTAGTGGGTTGGGAACCACACAGACAGAGCTAGAGGGATAGCTTTCTTCTCCACAACCCATGAATAGCACTGGAAGGGAGGTCAGGGCCTGAGGGACTGCATTGCAAATAGAGGACTGGTTTCCTTGTGTTGGGTGTGTGTGGGTGTTCTAGAAGTCAGGATAGTTCTGGTGTAGGTTTCCTTAGCTCTTCAATGAGCTCACTAGCTTAGCATTTATCCTTTCCCAGCTCCTGGATGGCCTGATAAACCCAACTTGTGTTGGCTTGGCTGATCTGATGTTTTCCTGATAAACCCAACTGAGTTGGCTTTGCTGAACTATGTATTCCTGATTTTTTGTGTATCCTTGGCTATGTGTAAGACTTCTAGTTCCTCATTCCTTTGGGGATCATGCCCAACTCAGGGGTGGCAGCATTGTTGAGAGATTAAAGAGCACACGGGCCTATGGTTGGGTGGAACGTTGCAGCGACGCAGCTGGTTGCGGGACAGTTCTTATAAGATAAGTATTCTCGTCTATTTTACTTCTGCAATTATGTTACTATTAATGATTTATGATGAGCATGTATATGAATGAATGTTGTTTTTCTTTTGCTATGTAGATGAAAAATTATGCCTCATTGTATGTTTTATGTCTTTAAGCATTTATTTCAGCATTATATGTATGTTCATGTTCATGGGGCTAGATGCTTGGATGATTTGGTGTTTAGTAGCGTCCTCTTCGTCGGTTGGAGGGTTGGAGATGTTACAGTGTGGTATCAAAGCTATGGTTGCAGCATGGGCATGAATGGGCTGTGAAGATGCAGTGACAGAGCTTATGTTGTAGCATTTGGGCCTCAAAGGGCCATGAGAAAGAGTTCACAGAGGCAGGGTTCCTACTTCATAGAAGAAACCAGGAGAAAGTGGGTGAATGACAGGAATATTTTCAAAAATTCTCTAAGTGCTTGGCCATCGGCACATTGAAAAACTTCGACATATGGACCTTTGATGCAGACCCCAGCAGCCGCGAAATTAGTTAGACGGATCGGTGAAATCTAGTTGATCGACCACCCAACGCCGGCCATCGGTGATCGGTGCCACTAAGTTGAAGGGATCACTGATGACACATCGACGGAGGTTAGTAAATCGATCGACAACAGTTAGCCATTTGGACCGTCGATAGCGACGGAGAGGAAATTTCAAAGAAAACTTTATGAAGTAGCGAAATCATCGGCGATTGGCGATGATTAGTTGATCTCATCACCGATGCTTAGATGATCAAGTTACTGATGCGGAGAAAAGTTTGGTGACTACATCAGAAGAGGTTAGCTGATGGTGCACCGCTGTTGCGGATGGCTAGAGGACTATCCTTCCGATGGATAGAGTCCCCGACCGCCGATGCTGTAGAGGATAGTGGTTTCGACGGCCGATGCGGTGGAAGACCGAGGAGAAAGGTTTCCGAAAATAAAATTCTAAGGAACGGGATCATCGACGATCGAAAAAGAATAGTTGTTGACATCACTGATGAATAGTTGTCAACATCGCTGATGAATAGTTGTTGAGATTGCCCAGGCTAGTGGAGTGGATAGGAAAACATTAGCTGAAAGAAGAGCCGATGCAAGGAAGAAATTTCAAAGACTTATCTAAGTATCGAACCCATCGGCGATCGACGAATGATAGAGGATTAGAGCATCGATCAACAGAAGATAGTTGATCGAGTGTCTGTCGTTGCGGCTGTTTAGTAGGCTATCCCTCTGATGGATAGTTGTTTCGACCGCTGATTAGAAAATTATAGTTGAAGTATTCGTAGACACTGTGGGAGAAGTTAGTGGCTCATGCTCCTGCCATTGTGGAAGTCTAGAGCACTAATCTTCTGACAGATAAAGGTTCGAACTACCGATGCTGTGATAGTTGTGCTTCAGACCACCGACCGAAAAGGGTTAAATGATGATGAACTGTCATTGCGGAAGCATAGACAACTAGCCACCCGATGCACAGAGCACCCGACCGTCGATGCAGCAATTAGTCGATTTTCTTGCTGATACAGATCGGAATTTTAGATGATTTGCCTGCCCAAATGCCAGAAAGTTAGTGGGGAAGAGACCCGATGAGAAGAAAATTTTGAAGATTTTGGTTGAGTATAAGGTCATTGGAAAAATATTAAGGATCAAGCCGCCGATCGAAATAATTCAAAGGTTTGTAAATCCGCCATTGTGACAGTCTAAGACACTATCCACCCAATGGATAGTAGGTCTGATAGTTGATAGATGTCTATGGAACCTGCAACAAGATCGCTCTCCGCTGTTGTGGCTGCCCAAGGAACTGCTCACCCGATGAATAACGTGTCCGACTGCCAATACAGCGAAAAACCTTAGCTGATGAAACTGCCAATGGATAGACCTTGGAATCACTATTATAGTTCATAGGGTTAGATCACTATGAACCCGAAACGCTGGAGAGAAATAAACGAACAGACTGCCGATGAGCTAGGTGTTTTAACCACCGAAGTGTCGGAACATTTGTTGGGATGAGACCCGATGAAGAGAAGGAAATTTTGGGTTTTTCAAAGTGGAATTTTTCTCAGCAAATTCCAACTATTTTAGCAGATTTCAGCAAACTGTCAGTAGATTATAGGGATGAACACGAGAGAGAGGAAATTTTGTGTTCTAAGCAAAATTGTTGTTTTACGAATTTCGGGAAGAGGAAGGTAAGTAGTTCTGATTTATATTAATGATATGCATCTAACAGTTTGCTACTAACACGTTTGTAGAATTATAGACAGCTCCAAGAGAAAAATTCCAGGTAGAACATTGTGGTAAAGCAAGAGGTGGTTTAGTCATGAGAACCCATGATGGGTATGATGCTCGGGATTCCTACGAATGTGCGGGAGATGCCATGGGAGATAATGTCTGTAATGGAAATGATGACATAGAGTCTAATGGAAGAAGATTCCAAGAGACACCGTCAGATGTTGCAGCCACCATGAGAAGCTTGATTAAAGCCCAAAAAAAGCAGCATCAGTTGAATTCTACCATGTTGCAAAGTTTGACAGACTTGCAGAGAAAGATAGATTCTGGATGAGGTACAGCAAAACCAGAAGGCAGTAAGAGAAGCACTAGGAGGAGAAGAAGGACTTCTAGTGGATCATATGATTCTAAAGAATCTAGTGGAGATACCAGTTAATCTTCTCGTAAAAGGAAAAGAAGAAGACACCATAGGGATCGCTCGCGGGATGAATTTAAGAAAGCTAAACCTCCTACATTTGATGGTGAGATAAAGACTAGACAAGAGGCTGAAGCTTAGCTTCTTGGGATAAAGAAGTACTTTCAAGTGCAGGATTATTCGGGAAATATGAAGGAAAGAGTTGTCATATTCAATATGAATGGAAGAGGGTCTATTTGGTGGGAGCAATTCAAGCAAGTAAAGAGGAACAATGAAAGGAAACTGAAGTGGAAACATTTCAAGAAGTATTTCAAGCAGAAATACCTCTCTAACAGGTATTATGATGACAAGATTAAGGAGTTGCATGAGCTAGGATTGGGACAGCAGACCATGGATGAATATGTAAATAAGTTTTTGGAATTGTTGAGGTATGTCCGATACATCAGAGATGAAAAAGTGAAGGTCCAGCAGTTTTTGAGTGGATTGCCTCAAGCTTATAAAGATAGATTTGAGTTTTACAAACCGAGAACTATTGAAGAAGCTATAAGGAAGGCTAAGTATTGCTATGAGAAAAGAAAAGGTAAACCTAATTACCATAAGGCATGGAAGGACAAGAAGAATGAGAAGTTTGACCAAAGAAAGAAAGGTTTCAAACCTTCTAGATTCAGGAACCAGCAGAAGCAGCCATCCCAAGCTGCGAGTAATCCAGTTGGAATGACAGGTGGAAAGCCTAAAGAGCCACAGCAGAATAAAGGTCCACTCAAATGTTGGAAATGTGAAGGACCCCACTTGTGTAGATATTGTCCACTTGAGAATGAAAGTGCAAGGTTAGCTTATAACATTCAGGAAGCAGAAACAGTGGGTCAAGTAGCAAGAGCAGTCCCTAGAATTTATGCAGCACTGGAGGACTGCCAAGAAGATCACCAGTCAACTGTGGTTGAAGTTGCAGTTAAGATTGTTGAACAATTTATTTCTATTTTGATTGACCCTGGTTCTACTCATAGTTACATTACTCCTAGAGTAGTGGAGATTTGTGATTTTAAGAAGGTAAAGCATAGAAAATCTTGGTTAGTTTAGCTAGCCACTGGGACTAAGAGAAAGGTCAGTGAAGTAGTGGAGAAATGTCCATTGGTTATGAATGGATTGATCACTTGTGTAAATCTGAATGTTCTATCGCTTGGTTCCTATGATGTTCTCATTGGGATGGATTGGCTAGAAGCTCACCGAGTGAAGCTTGACTATTGTAACAAGAATTTTGAATGCATGTATGAAGAAGGAAACCCAGTAGTTGTAAAGGGTATTCCAAAGGTAATTTCATTAAGACAGGTCTCAACAATGTAGTTGAAGAAGTTCTGTAGGAAAGGTTGCCAGTTGTATGCAGCTCATATTTTGGAACCAATAGGAGATGAAACTCCTAGGTTGGAGGACTATCAGGTGTTACAGGAATTCAAGGATGTGTTTCCTGATGAGATCCTAGGGCTTCCTCCAAACAGGGACATTTATTTCACAATTGAACTTGTTCCAGGAGTATCACCAATGTCCAAGACACCCTACAGGATGAGTAAACCGAAGATGCTAGAATTGAAGATGCAACTGCAAGAGTTGTTGGAAAAGAAGTATATCCGATTGAGTGTGTCTCCCTGGGGAGCACCAGTTCTGTTTGTAAAGAAGAAATATGGTACACTCAATTTATGTATTGATTACAGATAGTTGAACAAGGTTACTGTAAAGAATAAATATCATTTTCCTAGGATTGATGACCTATTTGATCAAATGAGAGGAGCAAAGGTATTTTCCAAGATTTACTTGAGATCGGGATACCATCAAGTGAGAATCAAGGATGAATACATTCATAAGACAACCTTCAGGACAAGGTACGGGCATTATGAGTTTGTAGTGGTACCATTTGGTCTCACAAATGCACCAGCTACATTTATGTGCCTTATGAACAATGTCTTCAGCATATATTTGGACAAGTTTGTTCTTGTATTCCTTGATGACATTCTTGTTTATTCTAAGAATGAGGTGAAGCATGAAGATCATTTGAGATTGACTTTACAATTGCTCAGGGAGCATCAAATGTATGCAAAACTGAGCAAGTGTGACTTCTATGGAGATATAATTCAGTATTTGGGTCACAATAGCTCAGAAGAGGGTATATATGTGGACCCTGAGAAGATTGAAGCCATTATGAATTGTCCTATTCCAAGAAATGTGACGAATGTAAGACCTTTTATGGGACTTGTAGGATACTACAAGAGATTCATTGAGGGATTTTCCAAAGTTGCACATGCCATCACTTCTTTGCAAAAGAAGGGGATGAAGTTCGAATGGACTTCGAAGTGTAAAGAAATCTTCTAGCGGTTGAAGAATCTTGTCACCAGTGCACCAATGTTGAAGGTTGCATATCCGGAGAAATATTTTGTGGTATGTATCGATACATGCAGATAAGGGCTTCGAGGATCCCTTATGCAGGACAACCACGTGATATGTTATGAGTCAAGAAAGCTAAAGGAGCATGAGAAGAACTATGCCACTCATCATCTCCAGCTTGCAGCCATAGTACAAGCTCTCAAGATGTGGAGACATTACTTGGTGGGTAGAAGATTTGAACTCAAGACAGACCCATTATGATCTGAAGTATCTATTTGATCAACCTACTTTGAATGCTAGGCAAGCAAGATGGCTGGAGTTTTTATGTGAGTTTGATTTTGAAATCAAACACATAAAGGGAAAAGAAAACAAGGTAGCTGATGCTCTCAGCAGGAAGATGCAAGAAATGCATGTGGCATCTCTTGGTATCTGCCAATCAGATTTGAGGCAGCAGATCGTTAATCATGTTGCTGGAGATGAATTGTATGAGGAGGTAAAAGACAAATTGCAGAAGCAAAGTCTTGAGAAGAGGCATGAGGGATATAAATTGGAAGAAGATGGACTTCTTACTTATAAAGGCAGAATTTGTATTCCGGATGTAGCAAGATTGAGGAGATTTGTTATGGATGAAATCCATCAAGCTCCGTATTCTGGTCACCCAGGATATCAGAAAACAATTGCTACAGCTAGAAAGCAGTACTTTTGGCCATGAATGAAAAAGGACATATTTGAATACATTTCAAGGTGCATGAAATGTCAACAGGTAAAGGTTGAGCATCAACATCCAGCAGACTTGTTGCATCCTTTCTCAGTTCCAGAATGGAAATGGGAAGTTATTTCCATGGATTTTAGTACAGGATTGCCGATGACTTGGAGCCAACATGATTCCATCATGGTTGTGGTAGAAAAGTTGAAAAAAGAAGCACATTTTATACCAATGAAGTCTACACATAAGACTGATGACATTGCGAAAATCTTCATGGAGGAGGTTTTCAAATTGCATGGATTGCCGAAGGCAATAGTTTCTGACAGAGATGTCAAGTTCACTTCCAATTTTTGGAAGGGGTTGTTTGCATATTTGAGTACAAATATAAACTTCAGCACTACATACCATCCTCAGACAAATGGGTAGACAGAGAGAGTTAATCAAGTGCTTGAAGATATGCTTCGCATGTATGTGATGGACAAAACAACCAAGTGGGAAGATTACTTACACTTGGTAGAGTTTGCTTATAACAATGGAAAGTAGGCATAATTGGGGATGAGTCTATATGAAGCTTTGTATGGAAGAAGGTGTAGAACACTAGTTACTTGGGATAACCCAGTGAATAGGGTTGTGCTTGGACCAGAATTGCTCAAAGAAATGGAGAAAGAGGTTGTAAAGATCGGACAGAATCTGAAAGCAGCACAGGACAGATAGAAAAGTTATGCAGATAAGCATAGGGTGAATAGAAAGTTCAGTGTTGGGGATCATGTCTACCTTAGAGTGAGGGAAAATAAAATTTCCTTGAAGCTTGGAAGTTGTACCAAGCTGTCACCAAGATATTGTGGGTCATTTGAAGTGCTTGAAAGAATAGGGCTTGTTGCATATAGACTTGCATTGCATGCTAGTACTAGAGCTCATAATGTTTTCATGTTTCTTTGCTTAAGAAATATGTACATGATCCTAACCATGTGATAAATCAGGATGTGATTCAGGTGGAACTCGAGGGAGAGTTCCAAATCAAGCCAATGCGCATCCTCGATAGGAAGGTCACAATGCTCCGAAACCGAGCGATAGGGCAGGTAAAGGTACAATGGGAGCACTACGGACCTGAAGAGGCTACATGGGAGCTGGAGGATGCCATGTGATTGGCACACCCATTTTTGTTCAATTCTATGGAACAACTAGGCAGTACCAGTGTAGCATTTTGTTCAAATTTTGTAAAGCACTGAGCACAGTGCTATTGAAGGGGGAGGGGAATGTAACACCCCAGTTTTGACCCCGATGCATTAAATATACATGATACATATATTGTAAATAATCATGGTGCGGAGCTAAAGGCAAAGGGCCCACCATCGATTTGGTTATGTTTCGGTGATTGGAACTATTACCGATAGTATATCGGGATATGCGACATACATATTAAGTTATGACATCATGTAACTATGCAATTTAATTAAGTAACCCCAACCAGCTATGTTCACTGCAACCATATTGAAAAGGGTGTGATTTCCTAAGGTTAAGGGGGGGGAATGTTAAACCTTGAGCCATGGGGGAAAAGCCATGTGTCAGCCACCCAGTTAATACTCTTTTTGTTAGCTGGGGAAATTATTGCTAGGAAGTGGTGGGTGGCAGGACTGTTAGTCTTTGCCACACGCTCACTCCACTATCTATTTCTCTCCGCCTTCATGTGGGAAAGGAAAAGGCCACTACGCCACTCCCTTTAATCGTTGGTTGTTCATTCCTCATGCAGCGCGGAGATAATAGGACCCACGATTATGTGTGGGGGGGTTGGTTAATTCTCCTTTCTCTCAGGATTGTTGGCCTTTGAATACATTCTTTCTCCCGTTCATGCAGGGGATTGTTTTCCCTTTTACCATTGTCAGACAGTGAAATGTGGCAGTAAATTTCTTTGGTGAGATGCTTTTCCTCCTGTCTATGCTAAGGAGTGGTTTTCTTGCTTGCGTTCCTGTCCGAACTAGGTATTTGTCTAGCCATTTCATGAATGATCAGGGACATTTCATTTGTTGTTCAATGGCTATTGTTTCCCCGCATTTGTTGGCTGAGTTTCCTTTATGATTTGGGTTGTTGTAGGTTGTTGTGAAATCATTTTGGCCATGATAGGGCCAAGAATGATTCAAGGAGTTGTTTTTCCCATGTTAAATCTTTAATAGCTAGTTGTTGCATGCACACAGTCGTTTTGTCCTCGGACTGCATTGGATTGATGAATGAAGGCCTGATGTGCTTGATAAAACTGGTGGGTTGGGAACCACACAGACAGAGCTAGAGGGCTGGATTTCTTCTCCACAACCCCTAAATAGCACTCGAAGGGAGGTCAGGGCCTGAGGGACTGCATTACAGAGAAAGGACCAGTTTCCTTGTGTTGGGTGTGTGTATGTGTTCTAGAAGTCAGGCTAGTTCTGGTGTAGGTGTCCTTAGCTCTTCAATGAGCTCACCATCTTAGAATTTATCCTTTCCCAGCTACTGGATGGCATGATAAACCCAAATTTGTTGGCCTGGCTGATCTGATGTTCGTCTGATAAACCTAACTGAGTTGGCTTTGCTGAACTATGTATTCCTGATGTTTTGTGTATCCTTGGATATGTGTAAGCCTGCTAGTTCCTCATTCCTTTGGGAATCATGCCCAGTTCAGGGGTGGTAGCATTGCTGATAGATTAAAGAGCAAGCGGTCCTATGGTTGGGTGGAACGTTGCAACGACGTAGCTGGTTGGGGGACAGTTCTTATAAGATAAGTATTCTTGTCTATTTTACTTCTGCAGTTATGTTAGTGTTAATGATTTATGATGAGCATGTATATGAATGAATGTTGTTTTTCTTTCACTATGTATATGAAAAAATTAGGCCTCATTGTATGTTTTATGTCTTTAAGCATTTATTTCAGCATTATATGTATGTTCATGTTCATGGGGCTAGATGCTCGGATGATTTGGTGTTTAGTAGCGTCCTCTTCTCTAGTTGGAGGGTCGGAGAAGTTACATCTAGGAAGGTATTATCTTGACACAATTCATCAGCACAAGACTTCTTCTCTGGATCATCATCAAAGCTGGATCATCAGTGAATCATCATCAAATTTGGATCATCATTAAAGCTGGATCATCATCATCATTATCAGTGCTTCCGCTATCTCAAATAAATGCTGTTACCTCTCAATTATACTTGTCACAGGAAGTTCTACAGAGACAACCCTTTTTCATGCTGGTTGTAGGCCTAGCTTCCATGTAGGTATTCATATTCTTCAATACTTATATATGACCATGGAAGGAACACATCCAAGAACCATGTCCGAAAGGCCTACCCAACACTTACATCTGACCATGGGAGGAACACGTCCACCACCATGTCAAAAAGGCATGCCCAACACTCACATCTGACCATGGGAGGAACACATCCACCACCATGTCAGAAATGCCTAGCACTCACATCTGACCATGGGAGGCCCAGCCTACCACCATGTCAGAATATCCCAACACTTATATCTGACCATTGGAGGAACACATCCAATAACCATGTCGGAAAGGCTCAACAATTATATCCGACCATGGGAGGAACACATCCAAGAACCAAGTTGGCTCAACACTTAGATCTAACCATGGGAGGAACACATCCAAGAACCATGTTAGAAAGGCTCATCACTTACATCTAACCATGGGAGGCCCAGCCTGCTGGCATGTCAAAATGGCCCAGCACTTACATTCGACCATGGGAGGAACACATCCAAGAACCATGTCAAAAAGGCTCAACACTTATATCTGACCATGGGAGGAACACATCCAAGAACCATGTAGGAAAGGCTTAGCACTTATATCCGACCATGGGAGGAACACATCCGAGAACCATGTCAAAAATTCTCAGCACTTATGTCTAGCCATGTGGGGAACACATCCTACATCCATGCTAGAAAGTCTCAGCACTTATATCTAGCCATGTGGGGAACACATCCTACATCCATGCTAGAATGGCTCAGCACTTATATCCGACCATGGAAGGAACTAATCCTACCATGTCAGAAAGGCTCTGCACTTATATCTTCCCATGGAAGGAACCAATCCTACCATGTCAGAAAGGCTCTGCAATTACATCTGACCATGGGAGGAACCAATCCTGCCGCCATGTCATAAGGGATTAGCACTTATATCTGGCTATGGGAGGCCTATCCTGCCACCATGTTGGAAGGGATCATGGACTCATAACTTCCCCTTGGAGCTAACCTTGATCTAGAGAACACCAAGCTTCTCCTTGAATTACTCCTCTGGCCATTTCTAGCATAGAATCACATCAAGGCTGATTACGTCCAAGGATAACCTGTGAGCTTCACTAGGACACATTACATACGAGGAAAACCTACAAGACCATTTTACGTCTGAGAAACCTACGAGATTTTCTAATATTTTATGCTCAGACAGCTTGTCTCATCAGCTATGCTAGAACTCCCTCTTTCAAGAGATCTCGATCTGGATCACATACTGGAGCTTCACTTCTCCTCTATTCGCTATAGTCAATGCCATGCAGGACTGCTTGCTGCTAAACTGAGAGATCACACCTGATCCCATACCGAAGCAGCACCCCGAAGTGCTCTTCCTCTCAAAGGCACTTCTGCCCAATCTAAATCCACATAACCCTCTAAGTTAGTCTTCTAATTCACTTCATACTTGAGCGCATACTCAACTGTACCCTTCAGGTACCTCAATGCATGCTTTGCAACCATCATGTGAACATGTATCAATGTGTTCACAACAAAGAAAATATATTTTCTCGTATTCATCAGGTACTTCAAGGAACAAATCATCTGACGATACATCATGACATCAATTATCTCTGATGAAGCATCATTCAATAGCTTCAGGTTCGACTCCATACATGTATTCATGGCCTTGCAGTCCATCATCCCAAACCTATTCAAAATATCCACTGCATACTTCCCTTGTCCAAGAAAGATTCCATCTACACACTTTCATTCCTAGAAAGTAGTGCATCATATGCAAGTCCTTCATCTCGAACTTGGAAACAAGTCTCCTTCTTGCAACTTTAATGAGTTCCTCTTTTCTATTAGGAACAAGTCATCGACATATAACACGAGCATCAGTGGTCTTCCCATTCAACCTTGAAGAAAATATTGGAATATGCTTTACTCTCATTAAAATAATATATCCATCATTAAGCTGTCCATCTTGTCGTAACATGTCGAGCCTCAGGATCTTTTGTAGTCACTCCCTCTGAAGTGGAGCATCATTCTCCCTCTACCTTTCATACTCTATGCATTGAAACATTATGTACTGGAGTGACAAGCAGCTTCCTCTACTACTAATATTCTATGTATCCATCTAAGGCCATTAGATACCAAGATCCTCTATCTTGAACCTTTTCAAAATTTCTTCTTGCACCCATTTGTGAGCTTGTCATCCTCTATAGGATTTCATCTTCAACCTTGTAGGAAAGGTTAAGATCTTCATCACTCTAGGTGATCTTCAAGCTCCTCATGTATGTGTTATCCCATGGGTGTCTTATGAGCTCGTACAAGGCATTCTTTCATTTGCAAACAAGATTATGCCTGTCATGTGTCTTATCTCCCAGTGGTTGCAAATATTTTTTCGTAGTCTATGCCTTATTTCCGTGAGAATCATCGTGCTACGAATCTTTCCTTGTATCCCACGATGTTGCCATCTACTACATGTTGTATCTTGTAGATCCATATGGAAGACATTACAGACTTCACTTCAGGTCTTGATACTACATCCTAGACATCAGTCTTCTTGAATTTGTACTCTCCTTCCCTTTCTTCTTGGATACTTCTTCATAGCTAGAAGGATCTGCATCAATGATGTCATTCAACAGTGTCATATACCTACACTATGTCTGAGACCTCTTCTTTCTTTGAAATTATCTTCATATTATTCTTCATCTTGGATCGAACTGTCATCACTTGTTCTTCGGAACAAGTCTTATCCTTCTTTTCTTGTAGGCAATTGTCTGCGATCTTTCCTACAAGTCAAATGCACCAGTTTTATGGTTAGAAGCATTTCATAAGGCATATTCACAATGGAAAATTCTTATCCATAAAGATATAATCATGAAACTATTTTATTCAATAAAACATTCATCCATATATCATAGAAACATTCTAGATGCCTTCCATCTCTACCAATACATCATTGAGATTGTGCACTAATCCAATATGTCATCAAAGAGGTTTCATTCTAGATAAGTAACAATGGAGAGTTTTATAGCACCATGAGCTACTTACCCATCACATGCATATTAGTAGTATACTATCATTAATGAAAACATTCTATCATGCATAATACATCAACTTAATATAAACAATACCATGAAATGACAATTAAATACTTATCTTTATTTGTTTAATGGGTAGAGTCCTTTCAACTTCATCATCTTCTTCATTCATAACAGCATCATTTCTTATCCAGTTGCTTAAGATGGATAAGAGTTTCTTCAAGAATTGAGTCCTTCATATTCCTTAACGCTTGAGGGATCTTCTTTGAATCGTGAGCGCTTGGTCTTCAGTTTCTCCCATATTCTCTTCTATTATTATGAGTCAAGCTTCTTCTTGTGTACGCTCTTCCCAGATTCTACTGAAGGTAATCACTTCCTTCTGGCACACATTCCTTGAATGAATGAATCCCATGATCCTGGGAGGCCATTAAGGTGGTTATCACAATTTTTGCATTGTCTACTTCTTCATACAATGCTTCAAGTTGTTCTTTGATTTGAGAAACCCTTGTAAAATATAACTGCATGGTCTCTCCATTCTGGATCTTTACATTCTTCAACTGGTTTCTCAAAGTCATATTTCAATTTATGTCCTTCCCTTCAAATAGCTTGGTCAAGGAATTAAACATCTCTTTAGGTGACTTTAGGGAAGACACTTGTGGTATAAGGTAATCCTTGATCGAATCATCAATGATCTTCTTGGCATTGACCAAGTACTTCTTGTGTAAGGCTTTAGCCTCATCTCCCTCTAGAACTGGAACCTCTCCACTTATGTAGGTCTCCAATTCATTTTCTTCAAGAACCAGTGAAAAATTATACTTCCATGTTTGGAAGTTGTAATATTCACCAAGCTTGTCATCAAGCTGGTGTGATAGGTCATTTTGAAATGAGAACCTCAAATGTAAATACCAAAAGATTAGATCTTACCAATTTAAGGTGTATTTCCTGGTTCCATATCTGGCTCATCTTGGAATTTCAAACTTATGATTGGATAGAAATATCGGCCTCTTCAAGGTGAGATTTCCAATGTATTCCTTTTCTAAAAATAGTGGAGGGAAGCTCCTAGAACAAGAAGCCCTAGTTTTCCAATTTTTTCTCTATGTCTAAAATTGCATCATCAGGTAGCCTCGTCTATCCTCTTTCCAACACCACAGGTTTTACCAGAATTGGTTTCACCAATTGGGCCTTATGAGAGTTTTCCCAAAGTAACTTCTTTCAGGACTGTTCAGCATAGAAAACTTGTACGGAATTCCACATGTCCCTATTTCACCTTCAAGGTATGAAACTTTTACCACCAAAATTAAAGTTTGTTCCCTATCTGCAACATCTTGTGAAATTGAATTTGGACCTTCGTAGCCTGAGATATAGCAATTCTCCCTAGGTTTCTTGTTTAGGGATGAATCCTGGAAGAGGCTGGAACCCTTATTTGTAGGAATCATATCTCCTAGAATATAGTGAATATGAGGCTCATATTTTTACACAGGGTACATCATGATTTTTTCTTCAAACTATGAGAATTTTGGCCCCTAAGACTTCTTCAATCCTGAGATATAGAGAATGTACCAAAACTACCTATTTTAGTACTTTAGGGTTTTTCAGGTCCGGAATCAAACTAGGGTTTGACTTTCCCAGAGTTTTACTCAACCAAAAAATTCGACCTTGGTTTCTATACTTTGATTTTGATGAGGAGAGAAATCCTATGCTAAGCTCACTAAAAAATTCATCTTCTGTAAAAAGATCTAATTTCCCACAACAAAAACTGAAAATGGCCGAAATCAAATTATGCTTTGACATAAAGCTGTGCCCTTAAATGGAGAGTCAACCTAGCCTCCTTTTGTTGACATATTATGGAGAGAGAACCAAAAATTAAGAAGCCCCAGCTTCTGCATCTGCACAGTGTCTTCTTCTCAAGTTAGCTCTGATACCATGTTATAATTTTATCATTTAAGAAATATGATCTTAGGATCTTATCTAAGAGAATAGCATGCACAACAATAATCACATGAGACAAAAAACACAAATAATTTTCCTCGAGGAAACAATAAAGGAGAAAACCTCACAACTTCCTCAGAGATAGAATGAGCACCAACAGAAAAAGTAAAACCCGAAAACATAAAGATGATCTCCAACAGCTGATCTCTCTCACTTGTTCCAGCACTTCCTCTCTCACTCATGTGCCTTAGTTTAGTGAGTGAATGTGTGAAATAGAGAGTCTCACTCTCTATTGAGACTCTCTATTTATACTAGTTTCTGACTTGACAATTACTTACCAGAGCCGACATCTCTAGGAGATTCTAATAACCCTAGTGCCCCTCAACTTTGGGGACTTCCCCCCCCTAATCAACAAGGAGGGTTAACCTCAAGTCAATTGTGGGGACTATTTCCCTTACTTACAATGGAGGGTTAACCTCATTGACTTTACATGACTTTATTATATTAATGACTCTCCCGATAGGAACATCAGGGTACAATGAAATACAATTGATTCTTTTGATAGGAACATCGAGGTACAATATAAGATATACAAGTGAGTACATTCCGAAGTTACAAATACATCAACACAAAACAATTTTCCACATGTTTACTCCATATAAATTCTCTTTTTTCCCATTGCTTGGAAAAAAATTTGCATCGAACTTGTTGCATGTTGGATGGACAACCATAACCAAACTGGGAATATTTTCATGTAAAGGGTTTGCAATAATGACACATGCATAATGGCTAATTACATTGTTCATAAAAGTGTTTGTAATAATGTCATAGCTTGCAGTTCCCTCACCCATAGTCACCAAGAAATGTGACTGGCACTAATGATTTTCTTTATTACCACAAAAACCCACCAATGTATCACCTTTTGCTACCCACTTAACATATTTTTTCACAACAGCCTCATCTTCAGCCATGCATACAAGAATTGGACCCTCTATACCATGTTGGGATTTATAAGAAGCATAGACCTTTCCAACTTCCTCAAAAGTGTACTCATACTCCCCTAGGATATATGAAAGTGTTTTTCTCACTTATCTTAAAGTTTTAGATATTGAAGGACCATCTAAATTCAAGCTAATGCCAGAATGGAAGTGGGGGGTCATTAGTATGGATTTTATTAAGGGTCTACCAAAGAGAAAGAAGAAAAATGATTCTATCTTTGTAGTGGTTGACAAATTGTCAAAAGCGGCACACGTCATCCTAGTGAAGTTGACCTACAAGGCGGTTCACATTGTCGACATCTTCTCAAAAGAGTTATTTAGATTGCATGGGATACCCAAGGAAATCATCTTGGATCCAGATACAAAGTTTACTGGTAAATTTTGGATATATTTATTCTTTGTATTAGATACGTAGTTAAACTTTAGTACTGCTTACCACCCACAAACAGAACGGGTAAACCAGATTTTAGAAGACATGATTAAGATGTATGCCATGAACAAACCCACCAAGTGGGATGATTCTTTGTATCTCGAATAATTTACATATAACAACGGATACTAGACCTTCGCCAAGATAAGTCCCTTCGAGGTACTCTATGATCAAAAGTGTATAACATGGGTTACTTGGGATAGCCTAGTCGACCGGCTCATGTTATGTCCCTATTTACTAAAAGACATGGAACAATTGGTCACAAAGGTCCAACAGAAACTTAAAGAAGTGCAAGACCGCAAGAAGAGTTATGCAGATAAGAAAAGAAAAGATAAATATTATCAGATAGGTGACCATGTTTACTTAAAATTAAAAGTAAATAGAAGATCATTGAGCTTCGGGAGGTGCAAAAAGTTGGAAGCAAGATTTAGTGTACCCTTTGAGATACTAGTTAAGAGAGGTCCAGTGGCATATGAACTAGCTTTACCTTCTCACATAAGAGTTCATAATGTTTTCTACGCATCCTTATTAAAGAAATATGTATATGATACTAAACATGTGATTTATTTCTCCTTGTTACAAGTGAAACCTGAAGGGGATTTTGTACCTGAACCCCTTCATGTACTAGACAAGAGAGAGGTGCAGCTCAGGAAGTGCACCATAGTTCAGTTGAAAGTACAATGGAAACACTTTGAAGTCGATGAGGCTACTTGGGAGAATGAATCCACCATGAGAGAAGCTTACTCCTCCTTATTTCATGATTTCATTTATATTCCCTAGAACACCACGTACGCTATTGTTCTAAGTGGCAAGGGATGTAATATCCTGAATTTTTGACCAAACACTTATGGGCCTAAGTCCCATTACATGTAATGTTACTTTGATGTTATATTTTGTATATTGGGCATAATACCTCACTGCACATGAGTATGATGATTTATTTGATATATTGGGCGTAAGCCAAATGCATATGTTTTATTTAGCATTTATTTATGACTGCATGTGTTAGGTGTGGACCATAAACCACATGAGTTATTTAATGTTTACGTTGAGAAAGAGCTACGAAGCACATGAGTGATTTAATTTTGTGTTGAGCGTGAGCTCTGAAGCACATGAGTGATTTGATGTTTGTGTTGAGCAAGAGCTCTAGAGAACATGAGTATTTAAATGTTTGTGTTAAGCGTTAGCTCTAGAGCACATCAGTTATGAAACGTTTGTGTTGGGAATGAAGCTCTGAAGAACATGAAAAGATAAGAATTGGAAGTGTTGGGCATAAGCCCCAGAGCATTCCAAGTCTATGTTTATCATAAGCTCTGGAGCATTCCTTGGCCATTGTATCCCTAGGTGTATCCTACAAATACATCCTAGAATTAGTGTTGAGCGAGGAGCTCTGGAATTGCACTAAGTTGTAACTCCCTGTTTCTTAGCATTGAGCACGAGCTATGAATAAACGCTAGGAGTTACTTAAAATTAACATGTTGATTCAAAACAACTCTGCTAAAACATCGACCTCATCTTAATTATTTTTAAGTTGATTAAATGAAATTTTGAATTTATGTTTCTCATCAAGCACTGAATAACTACCACGATACACGAGGTAATCCAACATCCAAGGAGGTTTAGATATTCCTAACTTAGTTTACCAACCTCACCTGAATGCCTTAATAAAGAAGTGACTATAAGCTAAAAGAAAAGTACCATGTGATTTGAGATCATGCTATATGATACCCAAAGTAAAAATGTTAACAATGATATATGTCTATACATATATATAGTTTATATATAATGAGAATAAGAGAGTAATCCTATGTATTAATAATAGTAACTATAAATAATAATGGAAGGATCTATGCATTATTATTTATTACAATAATTAATTAAATATTTAAATACCTAAAAGAGTCAAAATAGGAACTAGTCAAAGAGTTCCTAAGTTAAAATAAATAAATATTAATTTCACATAAATTAAATAAAAGATTATTTCAAAAAAACAAATGATTCTTGATTTAACTTTTCCTTTTCCTAAAGATTGGCTATAAAGACCCAAGCCAAAGAAAGGCTTGGGGATCTCTATGATTTTCCATGCTATCTGATCATTATACTCCTAAGAGTTCTTGGAGAGAATTTTTCAAGAAAGGAAAAGTAATCTCATACAGAACATGTTATCCCAGATAGGGAAGCCTTACCTTTAGGAGCTCTAGACTACTTGCATGTTGGAACCAGCTCGGAGGGATCTAGATTGAAACCAAGAATGGTTTCAGGTCATGGTTGGGAGGAATGTGGTAGTTCCCAAGTTATTCGGTTGACATATATGAGGTCATAATTATCCTTGTTTTTATTAATTTTGCGTGCTTAGGTTTACAGGGTTCTAGCCATCAAATAAACTAGACATTCCATGTATGAGGGATTCTACTTTCTCTCAGTTACTACATCTTTATTTAAAGTAGGGTTATGATCTAAAGTAAAATTTATGTATATTGTATGCTTGATTTAGCTACGCTTTTTTTTTTACAGGTCCTTAAAGAGGAGCAGGTTTATTTTGTTAACAAAGCCTTAAAACCTGATTTTGTTTTATATACAAATTCTAGAAGTAGAGATTATGGTACAAGAGTATCTTATTTACTTAAACATAATTACCTAGCTAGGAAAATATAGATTATATTTCTTAGTATTGTTTTTAGACTGTCATATGTGCTTTTCTTAGATTTCAAAACCCTAGTCATTCATTTTAACATAGCATTGTAAACTCTGCATCTAAAACAACCAAATTAAAACCTTATCAAAATTATTAAAATAAACTAAACCATAGGTCAAATATCTTACATTCCTAAACAAATCCAAAAATCTAAAACTTGATTTATCAAACGCTGACAGATTTCATATTTCCAACATGTAAGATTATTTCCTTTCATGTTTAATTCATTCATAAAACAGAATTATTGAAAACGCTTTACAGCCTTCAAACTAAACATTAAATCCATGTTAAAATCAAACATAAGGAAATTGTTTTATACAATATTCAAACCTTTTAAAATCCAACTCTAACTTTATATTTCCAATGCTGGAAGATTCCATATTGCTAGCACGTTTGTTTTATTTTCACATAAAAAATCCAACATAAACAAATATATCATAAAGTTCACAGACTTCAAAAACTAAATATTAAATCTATGCTAAAACATAAATATTATCAGTCTTATTAAAACCCATCCCAACCATCGAATCGTCTACAATACTGGCTGTGGGATAAACCCCATAAATATTTACCATTACAGAATATTTTACACAAAGCCCATCCATCGAAACCTGTTAAGGTTTGGCCATAGGAAAACTATTATACAAATATATCAACATTACTATAAACGGAAACCAAGGATCAAACTCACATTTACATAAACCAATTGATTAACAAACAAAGTTGCACCCAGGATTGAATCCTGTGGAATTTCCAACCCAAATTTACTATTATATTCTTGAAGCAATCCAATATTTGAATCCTGCAAGCATAAACACTAACCACAAATATATTTCATTTAAAAGCCCAGGATCGAATCATGTAGGTATCGTTGCTAAAGTAAAAACATAAATGTTGAGTTAAACACAAGTCCAAGCGTTAAGGATTCCAGGATTGAATCCTGTAGGCACTCTGTCAAACACAAAACATAAATGATGTGACTTGCACAGTAGGGTTTCGCCTCTTAGGCTACCCACAAATACTTTAAATATAAACTAACAGTCTTTTCAAAATAGAGCCACGCTCTATGATTTACTTTCCACGTACCTATATTAAATTATATAGATTACAGGATGTGTATCCACCTATTGGTCGAGCCCAGCTTCCAAGCCCACGGCCGTAAGGTGAAACCCTAGCCATGTTAAATAATAATCCATACATCAACAAATATAAATTCATAAGAGGTAAAATAAAACAATCACAATTTACTTAGTGTCATTGCTAGCAATGGCACTATAAAGCCAAAGCATTCGCATCATTTAAAGTAAAAACACAGGAACTCTTCCATTAAAATGTTATACCAATACTTTACAAATGTTGAAACAAAAAAAAAATATACACGAAGCCAATTCTTTCTCTCGGAGGTCAAGTTCTTCCCCAAACCTTTACATACATCTTGACAAATAAAGGACTAATTACAGTCGCATCCCTTGGATTCCCAAACCATCATAAGCACCCAAACCAACTATTAAAACAGAGTTCAATACACTGTCAAATAAACATGGAGAGGTAAGGTCCTTTTCCTTTCGACAGGGCTTACCACTTAAAGGTTGCGAAGGCCACCTGTAGATCCCATCAAGCTATGTTCAAGTCACCCCTATCACCTGCAAACCAAACAAATAGGACCATGAGAATTATGACAAAACTCAACGAAATAAAACAAACATTACAATGTTGCAGACTACGTCAAAGGCATACCTTCCAGGAAAAAGGGAAGGTTGTTGCACCTCGCAGTATAACTCCTGAGAGCTCAAAACCACACTGAAAACTAGAGGTAAAACCAAATGAAATGCATAACAACCATACCCATCATTTGAGGCTTCTTGCCCACATTTCCCCAAGAACATTTAAAGCGCCACCCTATCCTCCACTATCCACAAAATCCAAACCCACAATTCCATATTCAATCTCGTGACATTTCTCCATAATCCACCAACTCTTTATTAAACCCTTAACAAATCCTTGATTTGAGATGTTAAACCAAAGTTTTATGGCATGTGAAATATGCCTTAAACCAAGTATGTATATCCCATAGTTTTCAAAGGAATTTTTATAAAGTTTCCATGGTATATGGATCATGCCTTAAACCCTATGCCTTATACCTTAAAAAGTTACATTTTATAGAATGAATATCAAGGTGGATAAGGTTTCATAACCTTAAAAACATAATGACGACCATAAATATTTAAACCATACACTTTTGACTCTGCATAAACATAGAACTTAGGCACAGCTAAGCTTATGAATTTAGTCCTCTTATCTCCAACTTTGAATAGGATAGTGTAGCATAGTTATAACGTTGTAGGATGTTATTACTTTTTACTGTTGTAGATAAAATTACCTCACAATGTAACCTGCACAAAAGTGGAAGTCTGCATAGTTCCCAATGAACTAAGTAAGCCCCTCAAAGCAGTAGGAAACCTTACCTTTCCAAGTGGACCCTAAAGGGATAAAACCCCGCCACTCCACCTCTTGACATTTAAAGAAAAGTGATACCTTTTAATAAATAAAACCATAAACGAAAAACAAGACATATAAATAGGAAGTAAAACATAATTGAACCAACCTATGCAAATGTATGTTATTAGTAAATACAATTCGGATAATCTTATAAACAAGTCCAAGTAACATAACCACATCATGTAAACATATCATCATTATATAGGAAAACAAATAAAAAGGGAAAGACAACTTACGACACTTAGATTTAGTAAAAAATGACAAATACATTCCGTAAAAGATAAAACAATTTCCTTGAAAGGTAGAATTTAACTAGCCTACAAATTTTTTATTTTTTTCTGAATTTTGGGGACATTACAGTGGACGTGAACTAATTCGTTTGGTTTTGCACATTGAAAGGACTTAGATATGACATTGCGGCGATACCAACCTAAGGTGTCTGGATCTAAATTCTACGTGAATGAATGATATTGAGATGATGAAGGAGAAAATTTGTAAGCCTTTATATGCAACCAAGTACAACGACAATAAATCATGATACACTACTAAAGATTGGGAGTATGATAATTGCTTGAAAACACAACACATTTTGCAATTATCAAAAGAACAAAGAATAATGTCTTTTCATAACTTGTAGAAAAATGCAAACAAGCAATTCAATTTGAGAGATTTAAATTTCTCAAGAAATATTACACGGGTTCTGGTTTGGGTATAAATAAGGAAGAGTCTACTTGTCTTAAAAAAACATTCTAAAAAAGAGAATAAATTGGCTCTTGATCTTAAAATCTTGATTTAAGACTTAATACGCGAACAACAACACCATAATAATGTTGCATAATTGAACATTAAAATTATAGGATGGAAGTTACTATGCTCACTTGAAAAAAAATACAAGAAAACCCACTCATGCACAAGAAAACGCAATGGATTTATCTTGAAATCCCCTTTAAACCCATAACCTTCAGTTTATCAAAAAGACGATCCTTGTCCTCCTTATTGGGTCCCTTCTTCAAAACCATTGATGTTTTATCCATGAGTTCCTTATAATATTTGAGTCATAGGTCTCTAATACGATAAACTCGATATTATGCAGTCTTTTCAACATTATTGGCCTCCTCATTTTAGGTATTCGCGGCGGCGCCGCTCATGGCCACCGCCTTAGGTTTGAGGGCATCCATAGGAAGCAACTATTTAATGTTGAATACTTAAATAAAAAATTTAGCAATATCAAAGACCTTCAAAAGAATGAGACCCACTATCTTTCTATGATCTTGAAGGCTCTGTCAGTGGTAGGGGTCTGGTTGTTTGTGGGATCAAATGTCTAGTCCATCGGGAATGAGAAAACCCCAACAAAGCCCAAATCGAATAGGTGTGTCTAGTGTCGATGAGAGACAAGGGTTTTTTGGGATAAATAAATTCTCTGGGGTGGATTTCATGTTCAAGGTGGAAACTTCAGTGACAAACCAAACACCAAAAAAATGGCACATTTATATTTGAGCAAAAAATGATGAATCTAGAAGAACACACAACAAGTAGGAAGTGGGTTGAGGGATAACAAATTTAGGAACAATGTCCCATAAAGCCTCTTTTGCTGAGGATAACCTACCATAACTCGGTGATGAGGAGAACCATCACAGAGTGCTATTGGGAAGGAGAACCAATACTTCTATTTAAATGCATACATCTACTCATCAAATCCTTAGTCTCATGAAGTATCATACTCTAGTTTCAAAGTCTTCTTCATATTTCCTTTCTTTTTTCCTGGTATTTTCCCATGACAATAGAAAAGACAAGCTCCTGGAGCTAAATTTTCCCTTGATGTTGTCATACCTATACATATTTGCTGAAAAATTGTTTTGAAGAACTTGTGCAAAGAACATCATAACAAAGGAAATAAACCTTATGTTAATACAAGAAATGGTCATTTCCGACGGGACAATAATGGGCTCTAGGGACTATGACACACAAATAATATGTTGTCGATTATCCGTATAGTAAGTGGACATCAATTAAAGATGTCAGGTAACTATATAATCCTTCCATATCGTTTCTTCTCTGTAAACTCCAAACACTCCAAAAAATAGCTTATAACGTGAACAGGTGGCAGAAAGAGATTCATTGAAGGGATGACGAATCTGACCAAACACTAGCCTTCAGAGTAAAAATGTCTATGGTGTAATTATCTTAGCATAAAATTTTTAACGAAAATATGATTCATTATTTATTCACAATAGGTTATTTTATATTTCTATTTACACTTTATAAATCTCACATCAAAATATATGGTAGTGAATTATATATCCATGAACCTTCCATTAAGGATCATTCACATTCTTATTTAATATATGAATCATTTTTGTGTTCACTTTCTGTAATTTCTGTAATAAATTATAATAATAATCTAATTTAAAATCACAACTTATAACATATAAAACCACCTTGTTTAATAAAAATATTTAATACTACTAACACATAAACCATGCCATATCAATTATTATAAGTACATAATAGAAACATATCAATTAATCTATAGATGTGGTTTTTGATGCTCGAATTGTTAATGTCAGTCATGTTTGAGTATGTATTTCATCATCTTCTTCATCCAAGTCATCATATGTATCATCCGATCTAGAGTCAAAATTGTAGGGATTTCCCATAACATCATCGTCATCGATGTTAGTTACGATCATCATGTCATCGTAGATATCATCTTCATGGAAATTTTTGTCTATATCATCTGATTCAAATAATTCTTCTACATCTTCTTCTGGAACATGATCATCTAACTCATGTTAATCATTTTCAACATCCTCTTATTCTTTAGAACCCTCTACATTATACTTTATTGGCCTTCCCCTTGGATCGTCTCTCACAACAAATGACCAATTCCCTCTACCTGGCACCTCAAAGCAAAATACTCATTCACGTTGGATTGGAAGAACATAGGGCTCTGTTCATGGTTCAAACAACCTTGTATTAACCATGGTAAATCCATTATCATGTTCAATAATAGTTTTATCGGGATCATGTTGATTGAATCGTAACCTATACCATTTGACAACGAACATAACTACCATTGAAGAGTTAAATTCACATTGAAGAATATTTTCCAAATTCCCATAGTATCTATTTTGTGAGAGTTCTAGATGTCTGGAACTTCTATAGGAAACATTGGTCACCTCAAAGACTACATATGTGCCACAATCTGATTTTTTCTTCATTTCATCCAACTTTTTGATGCGATATTTGCATCCATTGCACCACATAGACTTATGGTGTTTTACTTACAACAAGCCATACACATAATGATCAATGTGTAAATCAATATGTTTGCAAAAAAATAAATAGTGTGGCTGATTAATATGTTTTCATGCTTGTATTTTAAACCATATTCTAAATCGATTTCCCTTTGTGTGAGATTGGTATCTCCATTGTGATGTGCCGCTTTAACGAATGAAGCAACACCTTCCCATGATATTCCATGACCATCTTATTCGCATCGTTCAATCCATACCTTCATCTGGTCAATTTTTTTGTGATATATAAATGAAGTGCATTCCAATCTCGACCAACTGTTCGATAAAAGAAAATTAAAATTCAATACAAATGTATATTCACTTAACAATGTATACACTTTTAATTGATGAATTTTGAATATTAAAAATAGAATATGTATGATATATACATAAAAATCAACAATCAAATGTATTATATTAATTA
Source organism: Pseudotsuga menziesii (assembly GCA_001517045.1). NCBI lineage: Eukaryota > Viridiplantae > Streptophyta > Pinopsida > Pinales > Pinaceae > Pseudotsuga > Pseudotsuga menziesii. The sequence goes on from LPNX010544662.1 coordinate 77,123, forward strand.
ATCTCCACTAACTAATAATTACCGTTCCCCTTCCTCGATTTACCTTTTCCCTTCGGGTACTCCCCTTCGAAATTGTTATTGGAGTGTGGATCACAAATGCGAGCTAAATTGAGCTTTGATGCGAATTTAGGAAGAAATTCACTAATATACATCATGTTTTGGTATACGATATATCCCTCCATCACAAAACCCTTAGGATGTGCTCATTGTCTAACAAAACCCTTCAAAAATTTCAAGTGCCTCTCAACCATCCACATGGACCTTGAGTGTACATGTCCACACAATTCAATCTCCTCAACTTGGTGTATGAGGTAGTGTTCTTGTGCATTGAGAAATGACGAAGGTATATGCTTATGCATTTCACACATGAGATGAGGAATTTCTCTCCTCCAATACTTTATATCTTATTTATGTATTTATTTAGATAACAACCATATACAAGTGATGCAAACAAATCATGAGATTAAACAAAAAGCGCATCCAAAAAATCGCTACTTACCTCATGTATTTCCCAATATTATATATAACTTGTTTGACATTGTTGTCGAAAATGTCAGGGAGAGAGAAAGGTAGAACATATTGTAACAATATACAAAAGGTTTCATTTTTTATAACAAAATACCACTTTGGGGGTGGTTTTACTAACCCCCCCTCCAAAAAAAGTGTTTTTATGTCTTTGGAGGCGGTTCTTAACCCCCCACAAATGTCCTAAAAATTGTCCTTTTTGGGGCGGTTTTTTTAAAACTACCCCAAAAGTCCAATTCTCAGTACTTTTGGGGCAGGGTTTTTAGAAATATGATGTTTTTGAAGGCGGTGTTT
>LPNX010544662.1:78265-96919 GCA_001517045.1 Pseudotsuga menziesii
CCAAAAGGTTTCACATACCCATACCGTGATTATCATGCGGAATTAAAAATTTCCTACGAGACCTTTTACGTTCTTTGAAACACTCCTCAACACTCATGTTCGGATACCATGCTGTCATGTCCCCCTCCCATCCACCATTGATAAATTCAACGATCTATGAAGAAATATCTTAGAGGTCATCAAGCGGTGGAGAAAGATAGCGACAAAAATCGACAGTCATCATCTGTTCCACATATAGGAACAGATCAATGGTTGAGAATCAACCCACAAGAATCAACAGTGTGGACAGCTTGAGTTTGTGGAATCGGTAAATTATGGAAATTTGGATCCCGCATCCCACATCTTGCATCTCATATCCTGCATGCCGAATAGACCATTGTGGAAAGGAAAGTTGCAGAAATAGATATTTGCGAAGCTGCATCCCATAAGTTGCAGAAAGGAAGTTGTGGAAGGAAAAATTGCAAAGAATATGATTTATAGAATGTCGTTTCCACATCCCGCATCCTGCAAGTTGCAGAAGGAGATTTCTGTGAAAATTACACCTGCTAGAAAAATTCTTGGACCGATTTGATCATTCAGGCCATCACCAATCCGGCCAGTATAAGCCCCATAACGAAACTTAGAAATGCACTGAAAGCAAACATACACAGATGCATTGAATTGCAATCATACAATGGAAGCAATTCGTCAATTCAACACATTAAGCATGTTCATCATATTTCATTGAGAAAATACAAATGCAGAGATTAACATAGACAAGAACACTTATCTTTGAAAAAAGTTTGTTCCGCAACCAGCTATGTCACTACAACGTTCCACCCAACCATAGGCCAGTGCGCTCATCAATATCTCAGCAACACTACCACCCCTGAGCTGGGCATTATTCCCCCAAGGAATAAGGAAACACTAACAGAATCACACATTGCGAAGGATACAACAAGAACTCAGCCAAGCCAACACAGTTGGGTTTATCAGGTTACAAAAAGTCAAGCTATCTAACAGTTGGGCTTATCAGACTGCACACAGTCAAGCCAACACTTACATAAGGGACCAGCAAATCCAACAGATGGGTTTATCAGGCTACTTAGCTAAGCCAACATTCATAGTTGGGTTTATGAGACTGTCCATCTAGGGATCACACATGGCCAATGCACAACAAGACACATCCAAGCCAACTACCATTTGGGTTTATCAAGCTGCAAAGAGATGGAAAGGCTAACTACTAAGCTAGTGAGCTCATCCACAGAGCTATGGACACTTGCACCAGATCTAGACTGGATTCTAAAACATCTACATGACCAATGCCAGGAGGCATCCCCTTCTTTGGTACACAGTCCCTCGGGCTATGGCTTCCCTTTTCAGTGCAATTTAGGGTGTGCAAAGAATAAAACCAACCCTCTAGATGCATCTGGGAGGTTCCTTCTCACACTAGGTTTATCAAGCTAGTTCAGACACCATTTCCACTCCCAAACTAGTTCAAAGAAAAAAAAATAGTCATACACAATAAGATTCAAAATTCACCAAAAGTCATAATTCCTTGGTGGCCATTCACTCCATAGCACCAAAATGGATTTCCTTGACATGCACCATGAAGAAACAACTGAAACATGAAGGATAAACACACACGAAGGTTCAATTGCATGAAGGTTACCCGTGAATTAAGGATTGATGATCCAAAATGTCCTGCAGCTCCCCAAAATGTGAGGGATGATGAAATGTTAATGCATGAGGGAATGAGAATACATTTTTGGGTGTTTTCTTTCCCATGAAGCCAAAACATGTTCTTTGAAAATGGGTGCTCTTCCCAATTCGATTTTTTTCCCATACTCTTCCCATTCCATGCAATAACTACCTCAACCAAATTTTGGCATAAAATAAATGGTTGGGAAAAAACACAAGAAATGGGTAGTTGACATTTTTGATGGGTTTTCCCCAATGGTTCAAGGTTAAACATTCCCCCTCCTCCCTATCGTTGGGAAATCATGCCCCTGTTTAATTATTTGTTGCATTGACATAGTTGGTTGTGGATTTTTTGATTAAATTGCATATTTACATGATGTTTACAAACGTGCTTGACTTATCACATGAACCATAGGCATCGACCATGATCACCTATACACCAAAAATTAATCAATGATAGGGCCTTGGCCTTGAGCTCCTTGCCACGATTCCATGTAATATTTACATCATATACATTTAAAGCAAACGGGGTCAAAACTAGGGTGTTACATTCCCCTCCCCCTTGAACAACACTGTCCTCAATGATTTACAAAATTGAACAAAAATGTTGCACTAGTACTGCCCTCAGTGCTCCACAAAATTGAACAAAAATGGATGTACTAATCGCATGGGATCCTCTAGCTCCCATGTAGCCTCTTTAAGTTCGTAGTGCTCCCATTACACCTTTACCTTCCCTAGGCTCAGTTCCAGAGCATTGTGACCTTCCTATCGAGGATGCACATTGGCTCGATTTGGAACTCTCCCTCAGGTTCCACCTAAATCACATCCCAATTTATCACATGGTTAGGATCATGTACATATTTCTTAAGCAAAGAAACATGAAAAACATTATGACCTCTATTGCTAGAAGGAAATGCAAGTCTATATGCAACTGACCCTATTCTTTCAAGCACATCAAATGGCCCACAGTGTCTAGGTGACATCTTGGAACAACTTCCAAGCTTCAAGGAACTCTTCTTTGCCCTCACTTTGAGATAAGCATGATCCCCAACACTGAACTCTCTATCCCCCCCTATGATTATTTGCATAGCTTTTCTATCTATCCTGGGATGCTTTTATATTCTTCCTGATCTTTAGAACCTCTTGTTCCATCTCCTTAAGCAACTATGGACCAAGCACAACCCTGTTCACTGGATTATCCTAAGTCACAAGTGTCCTACACCTCCTGCCATACAAAGCTTCATATGGAGTCATCCCCAAGGATGCTTGCTATCCATTGTTATAAGAAAACTCTACCAAGAGTAAATAATCTTCCCACTTGGTTGGTCTTTCCATCAGATACATGTGAAGCATGTCTTCCAGCACTTGTTTAACTCTCTCTATATGCCCATCAGTCTGAGGATGGTAGGAAATGCTAAAATTCAAATTTGTACCCAAATATGCAAATAATCCCTTCCAAAAATTGGAAGTGAACTTGACATCTCTGTGAGAATCTATTTCCTTAGGAAATCCATGCACTTTGAAAATATCCTTCATGAATATCTTCGCAATGTCATTAGTGTTATGCGTAAACTTAACTGGTATAAAATATTCTTCCTTTGTCAAGTTGTCCACCACAACCATGATGGAATCGTGTTGTCTCCAATTCATTGGAAATCCTGTAATAAAATCCATGGAAATAGCTTCCCATTTCTATTCTGGAACTGGAAAAGGCTACAACAAACCTATTGGGTGTTGATGCTCAAGCTTCACCAGCTGAAATTTCATGCACCTTGAAATATATTCATCCATGTCCTTTTTCATTCCTGGCCAAAAGTATTGCTTTCTAGCTGTAGAAATTATCTTCTGATATCCTGGGTGACCAGAATAAGGAGCTTGATGGATCTCATCCATAAAAACCCTCCTCAAATCTGCTACATTTGGAATATAAATTCGGTTCTTATAAGTAAGAAGTCCGTCTTCTTCTAATTTATATATCTCATACTTCTTTTCAAGGTTTTGCTACTGCAACTTGTCCTTGACCTATGCATACAATTCATCTTCAACGAAATGAGTAACAATCTGTTGCCTCAACTCTGATTGGAAAATACTAATAGATGCCACATGCATTTCCTGCACCTTCATGTTGAGTGCATCAACTACCTTATTCTTTTTTCCCTTTATGTGCTTGATTTCAAACTCACATAAAAACTCCATCCATCTAGCTTTCCTATCATTTAGAGTAGGTTGATCAAACAAATAATTCATACCACAATGGTCTGTCCTTGGCTCAAATCTTCTTCCCATAAAGTAATTCCTCCACATATTGAGAGCATGTACTATGGATACAAGTTCCAAATCATGAGTGGCATAGTTCTTCTCATGATCCTTCAACTTTCTTGACTCATAACATATTACATGGTTGTCTTGTGTAAGAACTCCTCCAAGTCCCTGACTACATGCATCAGTGCACACCACAAAATATTTCTCTGGGTCTGCAACTTTCAAGACTGGTGCACTTGTTACAAGATTCTTCAATTGTTGGAAGCTCTCTTCACACCTCGATGTCCATTCAAACTTTATCCCCTTCCTTTGCAAAGAAGTGATGGCATGTGCAACCTTGGAGAATCCTTCAATGAATCTCCTATAGTATCCTGCAAGTCCCATCAAAGATATTACATCTGTCACATTTCTTGGAGTAGGCCAATTCATAATGGCTTCAATCTTGTCAGGGTCCACAGATATACCCTCTTCTGAGATAATGTAACCCAAATACTGAATTCTATCTTTATAGAAGTCACACTTGCTCAACTTTGCATATAGCTTATGCTCCCTGAGCAATTGCAATGTCGACCCTAGATGTTCTCCATTCTCTTCCTCATTCTTAGAATAAATAAGGATGTCATCAAGGAAAACAAGAACAAACTTGTCCAAATACCTGCTAAAGACACTATTCATAAGGCACATAAATGTAGCTGGTACATTTGTGAGACCAAATGGTACCACTACAAACTCATAATGTCCATACCTTGTCGTGAAGGTTGCCTTATGAATGTCTTCATTCTTGATTCTCACCTAATGGTAACCAAACCTCAAGTCAATCTCAGAAAATAACTTTTCTTCTCTCATTTCATCAAAGAGGTCATCAATTCTACGCAAAGGATATATATTCTTCACTGTGAATTTGTTCAGCTGACTATAATCAATACACAATCTAAGTGTACCATATTTCTTCTTCACAAATAGAACTGGTGCTCCCAAAGGAGACACACTCATCCTGATATACTTCTTCTCTAATAACTCTTGCAACCACATCTTCAGCTCTAGCATTTCCAGTGTACTCATTCTGTAGGTCTCCTTAGACACTGGTGATACTCCTGGCACAAGCTCAATTGTGAAATCAATGTCTCTCTTTGGAGGAATCCCTAAAATATCATCAGGAAAAACATCCCTAAATTTCTGCAACACATGAAAGTCCTCCTACCTAGCAGTTTCATTCTATGTTTCCTCCACAATATGATTTGCATACAACTAGAAACCTTTCTACAAAACTTCTTCAACTACATTGCTGAAATCTTCCTCACAGAAATCACCTTTGGAATGCCCCTTACAAATCTTGGGTTCCCTTCTTCATCCATGCATTCAAAAGCCTTTTTATAGCAATTGATATTTAGCCTGTGATATTTTAACCAATCCATTCCAATGAGAACATCATACAAAACCAAGTGGTAGAACATTCATATCTACACAAGTGACCAATCCATTCATCACCGATGGGCATTTCTCTAGCACTTCACTAAACTTTCTCTTAGTTCCACTGGCTAGTTGAAATAACCATGATTTTCTATGCTTTACTTTCTTAAAAGCACAAATCTCCACTACTCTAGGAGAAATGTAACTATGAGTATGTCACGTCCCCATCCCTCATACCGGTGAAGAGGACGCGACGAACACCACAATAGCCGGGCAAACAGCCCCATGAACATATACAATCCATCAATGCTGAAAATTAAAATCTTAACATGATGCATAACAGGGATGGTAAGACATACAAGCAGATGCATAATCTAGTATACATGGATTCATAATTCCTATGACCTCAATATACAGCGGAAGCAACACATATACATTTTTAGCATTTAACATGTTCATCATAATTCATAGAACAATAGATATAATTGCAAAGATGAAATAACAGCAATACTTATCTTTTGATGAAGAGTTCACCTGCAACCAGCTACGTCGCTGCAACGTTCCACCCAACCATAGGCCAGCGTGCTCATCAATCTCTCAGCAACGCTGTCACCCCCGAGCTAGGCATGATTCCTCCAAGGGTAAGGGTCAATGCAGACTTACACATAGTCGAGGGACACAATCAGCAAACCAACACCACTGGGTTTACCAGGCCAACAACGGATCGGCCAAGCTAGCACAGTCCAAAGAAAAACCACTACATACCAGTAGCAAAACAACCCTTCACAGCCCTGTGAAGAAGCAAAGATGACCAGGGATAATCCCAAGCAAATGATGAGCACAGCTCAAGCGCACAAGGAAACACAGAGTTGTTCTTGGCCCTACAGTGGCCAAAACAACTCGGCTGCAACCCCAAAACCAGGGTACTCCAGCAGCCACAAACACACAATGAATGATAGCAGCAATCCACAGTCCCAAAACAGGGAAACTCAGCCAACAGATTCGAAATCAACAGTGGCCCAAAACGAAATTGAGCACCACAACCAACAAAACGTGGGGAAGACAGCAGCCCCAAAACACAAGCAGTGAGCATGGCTCACAACATGGGAAAACGACCCCAAACAGTCTGTGCGTGAGGGAACTTGCACCAGACCACAAAACACAGAGGAAAACATATACACGGCCACAAATTAGTAAGGAAACTTACACACCATCCCTGAGTTTAGAAATGGCTCTTGCACCCGAAAACCCTAAGTGACAGCCACGATTTCACCCATTCCCTGCGTGAGGAAAACCAACCTGCGCGTGAGGAGAAACAGCTTCGCCTATGCACGTGAATCAACCATCGTGAGGAAACAGAATAAAGAATCCCCTATGTGCGCGAATGAACAGAACGTTGGTGCACAGGAGGAAGCTGAACTCATCTATGCGTGAGACATCCATAGAACAAATCCTGCGTGAGGATTAACAGGAAATCGGGAGAAAACCCAACAGACTATGGGGAGAATGGAGTCGTGGGAGAGTGGAGTGAAGGCAGTCATGGGTGGAGTGGGCGGGTGGGCAAGGGACTGACAGTCCTGCCACCCCACTCCCAAAAGCAATAACTACCTCAACCACTAGCCATAACTGCCCCAACAACAAAACCAAGTCATTGAAGAGGTTGGTGAAACAAGAAAGGTGGCAAAACAAACAAGGTGGCAACACATGGGTTTTTCCCCCATAAACCAAGGTTTGACATCCCCCACCCCTTATCCTTTGGAACCATGCCCTTTTCATTCAATGTTGCACTATTGTAGCTGGTTGTGGTTTTAGTTTTAATTGATGTGCGTATTTACATGATGCCGAATTATAATGTGCCAAATGGCATGATAAACCATCGGCAACTATCCCCATTGCCGAAATACACACACAACCAAATCGATGGTGGGGCTTTTGCCTTGAGCTCCTCACCATGATTAATTACAATATATACATCATGCAAACGGGGTCAAAACCTGGGACATTACATTCCCCTCCCCCTTGGAGTAACACCATCCTCGGTGTTCCATTACATATATATACAATACATATATAATTGCACATCAAAATTTCAAAATTGCAGATCTGTCCCACGTTCAATCATTTATGTTGAACGTTCAAGACCAAGCCCCTCGGCTTCCATGGACTTCTCCTACTGGTTCTTAGCTTCCAGCTGATCCCAAAGTCTAGGAACTTTGCGGCTATTTCCCTCATCATGTTCCCTCATTGGGCAGTCCTGGCCTAAATGATGTCCTCCGCATCTCTAGCATCTCACTAGCTGCTTCATCTTTACCTGCTCAATTTCTTTTGATTCTTCATGCCTGGACCATTTCCTATCAAGTCGCTTGGACAATTGTCCCGTTGTTGATCCACCTTCCTTTCCTTTGTCGATTGCTCCCAGAAGGCTTTTCACCTCCCTTTGCAAACCAATAGAGTCTTGCAAAATATGGTGGTTCATTTCACTCTGCCTCTTCTGTATCTTGAGCATCTCCCCAAGATTCTCTTGGGTCTTGGCAATCACTTGAAGGAGACTTCCAGCTATGTCCAACAACTTTTGATCTGCTGCCATGATCAATGTGCACCACCCGGTTTCATTTTTCTCACCTGTGAAATGCACCATTGAAATTCTATCAGACCAAGCATAATATAGACATTAAAATCGGTCAATTAATTTCCCCATTTGGCATGACAGTCCAAGTCTCATCAATGAGGATTTCATATTTTTCATGCCTTCCCAACAGGCACACGAGCTCATTCATGTCCATTCTTGGGCAGGGAATTAACTATTCCAGCATTCACAATTTTACTTTAAGCAAATACACACATTTCATTTCAATCATACATGCATTAAACAATCCTTTGTTTTCACAATGCATAAATGTATATGTATATATATAATCAAAAGGCAAGAGAGAGCAGTAAGAGTTTTTTCCCTCTTTATTTTGTTCCATCCTGGAACCCACACCATCACTGTGGTTTTTCATGCTCTCAGCCTCTTTCACTTCACCGTGAATGCTGGACCAATCCTTCTTGGTCATGACACTTAGTGTCTTTGGTCTATTCCAGACCTCTAAACCATGGAGTCTCCCACATGGTTTGTCTCGGCTACTAGGACTCCCCCGTCCTACTAGCACCTTTTTCATTACCGCTCATTCTGAGCTTTCTAGGACAGTCACATGTCCACATGCACCCCTAGGATGCTCTCATGGTCCTCGCTCCCAGCGATACCTATATCCAAACATTGAATAAATTCACATGTTTAGTTTATTCAAATCAGTTTTATCTCTAGAACAAGAGCTTAAAACATCATAACCAAATCATATACACATGTATTTTCATAAGCAAAATAATCCAATACTTATCTGTATTGTGCCTTTCCTCGTTTGTCCACAGGATCCTGCTTCGCTTTGCAAGCCTTGTGATAGCCTATGGACTTAGATGTTAGGTCAGCACACAGGCTTCTCCTCAACATCAAATAATTAATGTCCAGCCAATACATCCTCATGTCAACTGGGCTTGGAACTTTATCATGATCATTTCTAGGTCTAGGATCTACTATGGATCCCCAGGCATATAACAGCCCAACATACACTTATACCAGTACACACTTATATCAACAATGACCCTTACTCCGCAACCCCTCACAACAACCATTTACCCTTTACCTATTTACCTCTTACCTTTTTCCTGCCAACACAACCAATACAAGCAATACAAGCAAACTCATCAGCGTTATTGCTCAAAAACTGTAATCACATTTCTCATCATTCACTATCAAGTATTGAGACACCAGGAGTGTGTCTACTCCCTAGAGTGTAATCAATATTGAAAACCCTTTCATGATCCAACATCGGAAAAGTGTGTACCCTTCTCCGGTGTGTGCCATGTAGGCCCTATTCATACTCAAGCATTCGGTCATCATGGAAATAAAATCAAACATGTTCTGCATATGGAATTTAATGATTAAGCATGCATATTCATAGCAAGGGTCACAGAACACTTATCCATTTGTCGTCGCAGTATGCCTTTGTTAAGGAGGAATGGAGGCTCCTTTCTTGAGTTAACAGTCCCTCGATTTTCCATCCCGAATCCTTTTTACATTTCACATTCACACATGTCTTACCGACATAACCCATACCATCTCACTCATGTTATTACCAAACATGCAGTGCAGATGAGACATTTCCAAAATGTCCAATGGTGTTTCACCCGAAACCCATTTCCAAGATAAGGGAAAACCTTCCCATGAAGTTTGGCTCTTGCAAGTCATCACATATGATCTTCCTACAGTGTGTATTCCTGACACATTCATCAAATAGCCAAACAATCAGTCGTCACCTGATACTACAATCCAAATTGATCGTTCCATATCCAAGCAATGACATTAGCAGTCAAATTCAATAGGAACTTGCAATTTTATCTACTACAAAAATTGACTTGTTCAATTGTGGGTTTCTTGTAAGCAGCACTACTATGCCCATTATAATTTTATGCTTACTATCATAACATGAATACCCACTTACCACGTGTCCCTCCTGACACAATCTTATACAAGCCAACAATGATTAGTAGTCGTTAGCACTTCTTAAATCCGAAATTCACAATTCAAATTTCACAACCCATCAGCTATTTCCACAACCATGAGACTCTTCTCATAAAGTTTGGCTCTTTTATATGGTATATTTTGGCATTGGTCAGGGTCTTACCTCATACTTCCATGCTCGAAATAATCTACCTGAAAACTGAGCTTCAATCAACCAAACACAATCTTATGCAAGCCAATAGTGGCTAGTAGTTGTCAGTAATTTCTTAAATCCGAACTTCACAATTTGAATTTAATAAGCTCTTTCACATGGTAGATTCTGGCATTGGTCAAGGTCTTACCTCACACTGCCATGCTCGAGATACTCTACCTGAAACATAAGCTTCAAACATCCAAACACAAGCTTATGGAAGCCAATAGCGACTAGTAGTTGTCAGCAATTTCTTAAATTTGAAATTCACAATTCAAATTTAATAAGCTCTTTCACATGGTAGATTCTAGCATTGGTCAAGATCTTACCTCTCACTGCCATGCTCGAAATAATCTACCTGAAACATGAGCTTCAATCAACCAAACACTTGGTAAGTCTGGATGCATATAACCTTTTCATTGCTACAACCATCACTGAAGCATTTTCAAAATTTATAAAAATTCAAATACTTCCAGCTGTTAATCACATCAGTGTTTATCAAATCTCATTTACTTCATGCAATCATTATCATATTAACATTGCAAGGTATAGTCACAGCACTTATGCACTTAAATGAATTGTTTAGATACTCCTTACTTCACAAGCATATCATTCATACCACCTTGCTCTTCCATAGAGAATTTCTGGCAGTCAGTTGATTGTGACTATCTTGCAATCATAACAACCTTTGAAATGGTTCCTGAATTGTCCTCAATTCATCATTTAAGTTCATTATTCATCCATAATATCACATGCATTCATCTCAATGCATTCAACATACCATGTCCCCTTCATATAGGATGCATTACTATAATCAATATCATCAACATATATAGGTATGACACCTTTCTACATTCCACTATTCACATGGTATGAGGTCTCTTACCTGTACCAATCCATGGAATTTATCATAAGCAAACTCTTACCTGCCTGGGTCGTACTTACACCCTTGATATGACCAATTTGGTTGGTCCTTTGCAGGAGTTTGTAGAATTTGCTGACCAACTTTTGTCTTGGACTTGTTGCTTTACCCCTTCTCCATAGGGTTGTTGGTCTCATTCATCAGCATCAGCAACATATTCATCCGGGTCCATGTCATCATTGGTTTTGCCACTAATGCCAACATCAAAGCAATGATTATCATTAGTGGTTCATTATATATATATAATTTTCAATATTCTTACCAACATGCAATATCCTATGCATGCCATACATATCCTCATGCATTTCAAGCATAGACTTAGGAAATGTAGTTATAATCAGCAAGACAGATTTTTAAGGAAACTTCCCTTTTCAAGTCTTTCATCCTGGCATGGAACTACTCTTCCATACAGCAGCTGATTGACTTCATAGTCCTTGCTACCCCTGGGCATGCAACTGTCCAGATTTTTCCATTCGATAGCAGTGGCCATCATTAGCACTTTTCTTCTTCATGCTCAGATTCTGGTCACTTATCCTTGTTCCTTACTGGATAAGCTTTCCAACGCCTATCCATATGCTTCATCCTGACCTCGGGTGTAAAAACCACACCACTTCTAAAAAGGAATACTTTCACCAAATCTTTGCATTTTACACACAGCTGCATTTGGACGGGGTGCCATCTTCAACCAACTTCAGCCACCTGTAAACCATTGAAAATAGCTGAAAATCCCACTGGAAGGAAGTCGAAATCTGCTAGAAATCCCACTGAAAACCACTGAGAAATCCTCTTGGAAAAACTCAATTTTTTCCTTTGTTTAATCGGGTCTTATTCCAATTATCCATCTGCAGAATCGGCACTCAAACCACTAATCCTTCCACAACGGTGGCTCTCGGAGTCATTTTTCTTCCGCAACGGCGACTATCAAAGCCATTTTTCTTCCGTAACGGCAGCTCTCGGAGCCATTTTTCTTCCGCAACGACGGCTCTCGGAGCCATTTTTCTTCCGCCGGGCCGGTGTTTTCTATACTTAGTCGATTTTCAAAACCGACTTCCTTCTTTCTTTCGACGCTTGATCGGCTCCATCATCCTTATTTCCGTCGGTGAAACAATTCATCAACAGCCGCAACGGCGGCCCACCAACTCCATGCATCTTGTGATCGGCAGTCCAACCTGATCGGCATTGGCGGGCTTTTACATCAGAATCCAAATGGCTTTGGCTTCTGCAACGGTGGATGCTCGAAGAACTTTCTTCATGGCGTCAGAGAACTTTCCCATCAGACGAATTAGTCTTTCCAACAGCCGCAATGGCGAACTTTCCAACGTTAAGTTCTTCCGCAGAATCGGCGACGGAATCCCTTCCGCAGCCGCAATGGCAGAATTTAACTTCGCCAACTCTTTCTCAACGGTGGAAGTTCACTTCGCCAACTCTTCCGATTGGGGAACACTTAGACAAAATTTTGAATTGTCTTTCTTCTTTCTGCTGAATATAACACATGTCAGCAGTCGGACCACTTTCCCTTCGGACGCTTAGTTGCTTCTTTATCCGTAATGGTAGACATCGATCCACTAATTCCCTCCAATGGACGCTTAGAAAAATTCCCGCTATTTTCCTTTACTTCTCTCCGTTGGACGTGCTTCCGCCTAGCATTCCGCAATGGCGGAAGTCCGTTCCACTAATCCTTCCACCATAGCGGAAGTAAATTTCGTTAACACCTCCGACCGTCTAACACTTAGGCAATTTTCTTGAAATTTCCAATCTGATTTCTGCTGGGCAGGAAGAATTTCTGCGTCTGTCACTGCACCTTCTTGGCCCATAGAGGCCCATTGTTGCAACCTTGGGCTCTAATACCATAATATCACGTCCCCATCCCACAGACCAGCGAAGAGGACGCGACGAACACCACAATAGCCGGGCAAACAGCCCCATGAACATATACAATCCATCAATGCTGAAAATTAAAAGCTTAACATGATGCATAATAGGGATGCTAAGACATACAAGCAGATGCATAATCCAGCATACAGGGATTCATAATTCCTATGACCTCAATATACAGCGGAAGCAACACATATACATTTCCAGCATTTAACATGTTCATCATAATTCATAGAACAATAGATATAATTGCAGAGATGAAATAACAGCAGTACTTATCTTTTGATGAAGAGTTCACCCGCAACCAGCTACGTCGCTGCAACGTTCCACCCAACCATAGGCCAGCGTGCTCATCAATCTCTCAGCAACACTGCCACCCCTGAGCTAGGCATGATTCCTCCAAGGATAAGAGTCAATGCAGACTTACACATAGCTGAGGGACACAATCAACAAACCAACACCACTGGGTTTACCAGGCCATCAACGGATCGGCCAAGCCAGCACAGTCCAAAGGACAACCACTGCATACCAGCAGCAAAACAACCCTTCACAGCCCTGTGAAGAAGCAAAGACGACCAGGGATAATCCCAAGCAAATGATGAGCACAGCTCAATCCCACAAGGCAACACAGAGTTTTTCTTGGCCCTACCGTGGCCAAAACAACTCGGCTGCAACCCCAAAACCAGGGTACTCCAGTAGCCACAAACACACAATGAATGATAGCAACAATCCACAGTCCCAAAACAGGGAAACTTAGCCAACAGATTGGAAATCAATAGTGGCCCAAAACGAAATTGAGCACCACAACCAACAAAACGTGGGGAAGACAGCAGCCCCAAAACACAAGTACTGAGCACGACTCACAACATGGGAAAACGACCCCAAATAGTCTGTGCGTGAGGGAACTTGCACCAGACCACAAAACAGAGAGAAAAACATATACACGGCCACAAATCAGTAAGGAAAATTACACACCATCCCTAAGTGTAGAAATGGCTCTTGCACCCGAAAACCCTGAGTGACAACCACGATTTCACCCATTCCCTACGTGAGGAAAACCAACCTGTGCGTGAGGAGAAACAGCTTCGCCTATGCGCACGAATCAACCATCGTGAGGAAACAGAATAAAGAATCCCCTATGTGCGCGAATGAATAGAATGACGGTGCACAGGAGGAAGCCGAACTCATCTTTGTGTGAGACATCCACAGAACAAATCCTCCATGAGGATTAACAGGCAATCGGGAGAAAACCCAACAGACCATGGGGAGAATGGATTCATGGGAGAGTGAGTGAAGGTAGTCATGGGTGGAGTGGGCGCGTGGGCAAGGGACTGACATTCCTGCCACCCCACTCCCAAAAGCAATAACTGCCTCAACCACCAGCCATAACTGCCCCAACAACAAAACCAAGTCATTGAAGAGGTTGGTGAAACAAGAAAGGTGGCAAAACAAACAAGGTGGCAACACATGGGTTTTTCCCCCATAAACCAAGGTTTGACATCCCCCACCCCTTATCCTTTGGAACCATGCCCTTTTCATTCAACGTTGCACTGCCGTAGCTGGTTGTGTTTTTAGTTTTAATTGATGTGCATATTTACATGATGCCGAATTATAATGTGCCAAATGGCACGATAAACCATTGGAAACTATCCCCATTTCCGAAACACACACACAACCAAATCGATGGTGGGGATTTTGCCTTGAACTCCTCACCACGATTAATTACAATATATACATCATGCAAATAGGGTCAAAACCGGGGACATTACAGAGTAGAACCAGGGTCAATCAAAATGGAAACATATTTCTCAACAATCTTACCTGCAACTTCAACCAGAGTTGACTTGTGATTTTCATGGTGGTCCTCTACTGCCGCATAGATCCTAGGGACTACCCTTGCTAGTTGACCCATTGTTTCTTCCTCTTGGATGTTGTAAGTTGGCCTTGCATTCTCATTCTCAAGTGGACACTTCCTGCACATGTGGGGTCCTCCACATTTCCAACATTGGAGTGGTTCTCTATTATGTTGTGGTTCTCTTGGCTTTTCTTCCACCACTCTAGCTAGTTTCTTCTCAACATGGGATGGCTACTTCTCTTGATTCCTTAAGTTAGAAGGTTTGAAACATTTCTTCCTTTGGTCAGACTTATCATTCTTCTTGTCCTTCCATTCCTTATAATAATCAGGCTTGCCTTTTCTTTTCGCATAGCAATACTTATCTTTCCTCATCGCTTCTTCCATAGTTCTAGGTTCATAAAACTCAAATCTGTCTTTGTAATACTGAGGCGATCCACTCAGAAAATGCTATATTTTCACCTTTTCATCTTTGATGTACCTAACATACCTTAAAAGTTCTAGGAACTTATTTTCATACTCTTCCATGGTCTATTGTCCCAATATCAACTCATGGAATTCTTTGATCTTATCATCATAGTACCTGTCAGAGAGGTACTTCTGGAACTGTATCCACACAATATTCCTTTCATTAATATTCTTCACTTGCATGAAGTAGTCCCACCATATGAATGCTTTTCCAGTAAAATTGAAGATGGTTACTCTAGCCTTCATATTTTATGAATACTCTTGGACTTGGAAATATTTTTTCATCCCAAGAAGCCAAGCTTCAGCTTCTTGACCATTCTTTATCTCGCCATTGAAGGTAGGTGGCCTTGCCTTCTTAAACTCATCACATGAATGGTTCTTGTAACTCCTCTTCCTCTCATTCCTGTAAGAAGAAGAACTTGAACCACTAGTGGATCCTTTAGAGTCAGATGACCCACTAGGAGATATCTTTCTTCTTCTAGCAGTGCTCTTACTACCTTCTGGTCTTATATTTCGATCCCCATAGTTCATCCACCTCTGAATGTTTTTCAAACTTTGCAGCATGGCTGCATTCAGCTAATTCTGGTCCTCCTAAGCCTTAACCAATATTTCATTATCTTCCATGTAACTTTTCATCTCCACCCTTAGGCTTCTCATGGTGGGTGCAAAATCTGGGGGAGTATCTTGAAACCTCCTCCCATTAGACTCTGTCTCAACATTTCCAACTTGAACATTTTCCCCCATAGCATCATCCTCGTGCTCATAGGGATCCTATGCATCATTCATGTCGTAGGTTCTCATGGCGGAGCCAACAACTCACTTTTCCAATATGCACTATGACTCTACAAAATGTGTTATTAAACACCATTTATTAGCTGCATAGCAATTCAAAATTAAAAACCATTTACTTACTGTTACCTATCCCATCCAGGCCCAATGTTGTAACCAACACCTCTGTTAATTGTTCAACTTGGCCCCTTTTTAGGCCAAGTGTTGAAACATGAGCTCTAATAAACCACAATTTGGGTGTTATTTTCTCTTTTAGCTGCTCGTTTTGGCCCATCCAGGCCCAATGCTGCAATGAGAAGCTCTAATACCATTCTGTCACGTACCCATACCCCGATTATCATGCGGAATTAAAAATTTCCTATGGGACCTTTTTCATTGCTTGAAACATAGGGCATGGCTATGAAACACTCCTCAGCATTCATGTTTTGAAACCACACTGTCATGTCCCTGTCCCATCCACCATTGATCAATTCAACGATCTACGAAGAAATATATCAAAGGTGATTGAGTGATGGAGAAAGATGGCAATGGAAATCGATGCTCATCATCTGTTCCACATCTGGGAAAAGATCAATGGCTGAGAATCAACCTACAAGAATCAACGGTGCAGACAACTTGAGTTTGCAAAGTCGAGAAATTGTGGAAATTACAATCCCGCATCCCGTATGCAGAATATACCGTTGCGGAAAGGAAAGTTGTGGAAATAGAGATCTGCAAATATGCATCTCACATCCTGCATCCCGCAAGTTGCAGAAGGAAAAATTGAGGAGAACAGGATTTACAGAATGTCATTTCTGCATCCCGTATCCCGCAAGTTGTGGAAAGGAAAGTTGCAGAAGGATATTTCTATGAAAATTTCACCTACTAGCAGAATTCTTGGACCAATTTGATCATTCATGCCATCACCAATCCGACCAATCTAAGCCCCATAATGAAACTTCGAAATGCATTGAAAGTAAACATACACAGATGCATTCAATTGCAATCATACAACGGAATCAATTCATCAATTCAACACATTAAGCATATTCATCATATTTCATTAAACAAATACAAATGTAGAGATTAACATAGACAAGAATACTTATCTTTGAAAGAAGTTTATTCCGCAACCAGCTATGTCGCTGCAACTTTCAACCCAACCATATGCCAGTGTGCTCATAAATCTCTTAGAAGCACTGCCACCCTTGAACTGGACATGATTCTCCAAGGGAATAAGGAAACACTAGCATATTTACACATAGCCAAGGACACAACAAGAACTAAGCCAAGCTATCTAACAGTTGTGTTTATCAGACTGCACACAGTCAATCTAGCTAACAGTTGTGTTTATCAGAATGCACACAGTCAATCCAACACTTACATAAAGGACCAGCAAAGCCAACAGATGGGTTTATCAGGCTACTCAGCCAAAACAACATTCATAGTTGGGTTTATCATATTGTCTAGCTAGGGATCACACATGGCCAATGCACAACAAGACAAGGCCAAGCCAACTACCAATTGGGTTTACCAAGCTGCAAAGAGATGGAAAGGCTGACTACTAAGCTAGTGAGCTCATCCATGGTGATATGGACACCTGTACCAGATCTATCCTGGATTCTAAGACATATAAATAGCTAACACTAGGAAGCATCCCCTTCTCGGCTATACAATCCCTCGGGTTATGCCTTCACTTTTCAGTCCTATTCAGGGTGTGCAAAGAAGAAAACCAGCCCTCTAGATATTTCTAGGAGGTTCCTTCTCACACTAGGTTTATAAAGCTAGTTCAGACCCCATTTCAACTCCAAAACCAGTTCAGACCCCATTTCCACTCCTAAACCAATTCAGACTAAAACAACAGTGGCATACATAGCAAGATACAAAATTCACCAAAAATTGTAATTCCTTGCTGGCCATTCACTCCATAGCACCAAAACAGATTTCCTCGACATGCCCCATGAAGAATCAACTGAAACGTGAAGGATAAACACACAGGAAGGTTCAACTGCATGAAGGTTCCCCATGAAAGAAGGATCAATGATCCAAAATGTCTCGCAACTCCCCAAAATGTGAGGGAATATGAAAACGTTAATGCATGAGGAAATGAGCATATGTTTCTGGGTGTTTTCTTGCCCATGAAGCCAAAACACGTTCTTCAAAAATTGGTGCTCTGCCCAATTCAAAATTTTTCCCATACTCTTCCCTTTCCTTGCAATAACTAGCTCAACCAAATTCTAGATGAAAATAAATGGTTGGGGAAAAAAGACCAGAAATGGGTAGTTGACAGTTTTGATGGGTTTTCCCCAATGTCTCAAGGTTAAACATTCCCCCTCCTCCCTATCCTTGGGAAATCATGCCCCCATATCATTATTTGTTGCATTAACATAGCTGGTTGTGGGGTTTTTTTATTAAATTTCATATTTACATTATGTTTACAAACACGCTTAACTTAGCACATGAACCATAGGCATTGACCGTGATCACTTATGCACCAAAAATTAATCAATGATAGGGCCTTGGCCTAGAGCTCCTTGCCATGATTCCATATAATATTTACATCATATACATTTAATGCAAACGGGTTCAAAACTGGGTGTTACAAAAGCCCTGAGAATTGAACTTTTGGGGGCGGTTCTTAACCACCCCCCCCCCCAAAAAAAAAA
>LPNX010544662.1:96946-113618 GCA_001517045.1 Pseudotsuga menziesii
GTACCCCGAGGTTCCTCCGATAGGGAAAGTCATTAAAATAATAAAGTCATGTAAAGTCATTGAGGTTACCCCTCCTTTGTAAGTTAGGGAAATAGTCCCCACAATTGAGGGGTATTAGGGTTATTAGACTCTCCTAGTGAGGTCGAACATGGTGAGTAATTGTCAAGTCGAAAACTAGTATAAATAGAGAGTGAGACTCTCTATTTGAAACACACACTCACTCAACTATAGCGCATGAGTGAGAGAAGAGGAGCTTGCACGAGTGAGAGAGAAAATAGCTGTCAGAGATCATCTTTGTGTTTTTGGGTTTTACTTTTGCTATTGGTGCTCATTCTATCTCTGAGGAAGTTGCAAGGTTTTCTCCTTTATGGTTTCCCCAAGAAAAACTCTTTGTTCCTCTTATCTCTTGTGATTAATGCTAGGCATGTTATTCTCTCAAATAAGATCCTAGATCATATTTATTAAATGATAAAAATATAACATGGTATCAGAGCTAAGATGAGAAGAAGACACTATGTAGCTGCAGAAGCTAGGGTTTCTTATTTTTTAGGTCTCTCTCCACATATCATCAGCAAAAATAGGCTAGGATAACTCTCCATTTAAGGGCGCATCTTTCTGTCGAAGCAAAATATGATTCTGAGCATTTTCAATTTTTGACCTACCACTCCAGCGGGAAATTAGGGATTTTCATAAAAGTGGAATTTTTGAGTGAGCCTGGAATAGGATTTATCTCCTCCTAAAAATCAAAGTTTAGAGACCAAGATCGATTTTTTTGGTTGGGTAAAACTCTGGGAAATTAAAACCCTAATTTTCCCCTGAACCAGAAAACCAGCACTGCAGAAGATCAGCTCCAGATCCAGTTTCAGCATCTCAAATTGGTAATATCTAAATATTTTGTATTTCCATTATATATTCTCATTTACGATGTCTCATCACACCAAGCTTCATGAAAATCTTGAAGGAGCTCAAAACATTCGAGCATGGAAGTATAGGATTTCACTGGTTCTTGAAGAAAATGAATTGGACACCTACATAAGTGGAGAGGTTCCAGTTCTAGATGGAGATGAGGCTAAGGCCTTACACAAGAAGAAATTGGTTAAGGACAAGAGGATTATTGCTTATTCTATCAAGGATCATCTTATACCACAGGTGTCTTCCCTAAAGACACCTAAAGAGATGTTTGATTCCTTGACCAAGCTATTTGAAGGGAAGAACATAAACTAGAAGATGAATTTGAGAAACCAGTTGAAGAATGTAAATATACAAAATGTAGAGACGATACAGTCATACTCTACAAGGGTCTCTCAAATCAAAGAACAACTTGAAGCAGTGGATGAAGGAGTCAGGAATGCATAAATTGTGATGAACACCTTCAATGGTATCCCTAGGTAATGGGACACCTTCATTCAAGGGATTTGTGCTCGAAGAAAATTGAATCACCTTCAGTAGGCTGTGGGAGGAATGCTCACAAGAGGAAGCTCGGATAGTACCTCGAGAAGGAAATATGGGAAGTGAAGATCAAGCTCTCACGGCACACACCAATAAATTGAGAAAGGACCACCATCATCCCAAAGGTAAGCATTCTCATCAGAAATATATCCCTAGTAGATATAGAAAAGATCTATCTAAACTCAGATGCTATACCTGTGATGAGTTGAAAGGACACTTTTCCAGACATTGTCCCAAAAATATAGGTGGCTCCCAAAATAAGAAGGACATCAAAAGAAAACATCATGCTCACACTGCATAAGGTGATCAACCTCCTAGGAAGAGAGTCAAAGAAGAAAGTTAATATTCTTCAAGTGAGGAAAAATATGTTTTGATTTATGCCTTGACATGGACAGTTACACGTGGAAGCAATGATTAGCTCATATATAGTGGGTCTTCCAAACATATGATGGGATTCAAGGAATCCTTTGTGAAACTATCTGAACATGAGTCACCCCACAAAGTAAAACTTGGGGATGACTATCAGTAACCCATAAAAGGAAGTGGTGAATCCTCCTATAATCTATACTCTGGAAAATCTATGAAGATGAAGGATGTCTTGTTTGTACCAGGACTAAAGAAGAATATTCTCTCCATATCTACATTGGATGCAAAAGGCATGAGAGTTTCATTTGTAGATGGCAAATTCCTTATGTGGCCAAAGGGTAAGACTATAGATGATGCAGTAGTGATTGGAGAACAATAGGGAGGCTTATACAACTTAAAGGGCCAACTAGAACAAGCCGTGGTCCATGACTCAGTAGAGCCAAGTGAACTTTGGCATAGAATTCTTGCACATGTGCACTATAGGGTACTACCACTTGCAATCAAAGCTATTGAAGGTCTTCCATAAATCCAGGCAAAGAATGAAGGCATTTTCAAAGGATGTGGAAAGGGAAAGAACACAAAGAAGACATTTCCAAGTAGAGAAAGCAAGGCAAAAGAAATATTGAAAATCATCCACTCCGATGTATGCGGTCCGATGTCATCTAGTTTATTGAGTGGGTATGTATATTATGTTTATTTCATTAATTACTTTTCTAGGAAAGCATGGATATACTTCTTAAAAATCAAGGATGAAGTATTTAGTAAATTCAAGGAATTCAAATCCTTGATCGAGAACCACACAGAGAAGAACATCAGTACCTTTCGATCAGACAATGGCGGAGAATTCACATCAGATGAATTCATTGAATTATGTAGAGATTTGGGGATTAAGAGGGAGTTGAACACTCCATATAATACACAACATAATGGGGTTGCAGAAAGGAAGAATATAACAATTATGGAAGCAACAAGGGCAATACTTCATGATCAAGATCTTCCTATGCATCTATGGGCAGAAGCTGCTAGGACAGTGGTGTATGTATAGAACCGTACTCCACATAGAGTACTTGAGAACAAGACACCAGAAGAAATCTTCCCTTGTAAGAAACCAGAAGTCATCCATGTCTGAATATTTGGTTTTCTGGTGTACATTCACATTCCAAAAGAAAAGAGGACAAAGTTAGATCCTTCAGGAAATAAGGGTATATTTGTGGGATATAGTGAGAGCTCGAAAGCTTACAAAATATATTTCCTAGGAATCAAGAAGATCGACATCAGCAGGGGTGTGACTTTTGACAAAGACTCATCTTACAAAAAATCCAGAAAGAGACCTATTGAAGACCCTAAAGAAACAAAAGAACCCAGGATCCGATATTCAACTATGAACGATGCAACTCAAGAAGAAGATCGAGAAATGGAAGAACCCCAGGAATCTGTAGATCCACCCTAGAAGAAGAATCCTTACAAAGGAAAATTGCATAGGTACGATAGGTTATCCAAGGTGCAGAGAGATATGGGGATTCAAAATAAATGCACAGAGAAAGGAAGTGAACTAGGTCCTACTCCAGTTATGTAGCCCTACTATGTGACATCATTGATAAAGAACCTTTCAACTATGAAGAGGCAGCAAAAAATAAAGAATGGAAGGATGTTATGATCGAGGAGTACCAGTCGATCATGAAGAATGATGTCTGGAATGTGGTCCCAAGACTAGAAGGGAAGTATGTCATAACTTCCAAATGGATCTACAAGATCAAACATGATGCAGATGGCAACATAGAGAAATATAAAACAAGATTTGTGGCACGTGGGTTCTCCCAGAAAGAAGGAATAGATTATGAGGATATTTTTGCACCTATATCCAGATACACTTCCGAATTAGGTTAGTACTCGCTCTGGCTGCAATAATGAAATGGAAGATACACCAGATGGATGTTAAGACAACGTTCTTGAATCTTGTAGTAGAAGAGGAAGTGTATGTGGAACAACCACTCGATTTTGAGACACATGACATGGAGACTCATGTGTGTAAATTGAAGAAGGACCTGTACAGTTTGAAACAGGAACCAGGACATGGTACGACAGAATTGACATCTTTGTGACTAGATTGGGATTTACCAAGACTAAAGTGGACTCCAAACTTTAATATAAGGTTGAGGAAGGGAACCCAATGATACTCCTACTATATGTGCATGGCCTGTTTGTGACAGTTGAGCATGGGTTGATTGCTAGCACGAAGACGAAGCTTGCTGCCGAGTTCAAGATGAAAGACTTGGGTATGATGCACTACTTTCTAGGCATGGAGGTGTGGCAAAATGAAGATGGAATCTCCCTGGGACAAGGGAAGTATGCATTAGAGATACTGAAGAGGTTCGAGATGATGGACTGCAAGGCCATGACCACACCTACGGGATCAAACCTGAATCTATTGAGTGATACTTCATCAAAATCAGCTGTTGCTACGATGTATCGTCAAATGATTGGATCATTGATATACCTGATGAATATGAGCCCAGATATTTTCTTTGTTGTGAACACATTGAGCCATTTCCTGATGGATTCGAGACATGTTCACCTGATTGTTGCAAAGCATATTCTAAGGTACCTAAAGGGTATAGTTGACTATGGGCTCAAATATAAAGCAAATCAGAAGATTAACCTAGAGGGTTATGTGGATTTGGATTGGGCAGGCAGTGCCATTGATAGGAAGAGAATTTTGGGGTGCTTCTTTAGTATGGGATCAGGTGTGATCTCTTGGTTTAGTAGGAAGTAGTCCTGCATGGAATTGAGTATAGCCGAAGCAGAGTATTCCGCAACTTGTTCGTCTAGCTGTGAGGTAGTGTGGCTAAAAAAGTTAGTATCTGATTTGTTTGATCTTCGGTTGGATGCTACTTGTATATATTGTGACAACCATAGTTGTGTAAATTTGTCGAAGAACCCGGTGTTCCATGACAAGTTGAAGCACATCGATATAAAATATCACTATATCAGGGATATGGTGCAGAGAGGAGTAGTGAAGCTCCAGTATGTTGTGACGAACGAGTAGATAGATGATGTCTTAACCAAGCCATTAGCCAAAGTGAAGTTTGATTACTTCAAAAAGAAGCTTGGTGTTCATCAGATCAAGTTTCCTTCCAAGGGAAAGTGATGAGTCCAAAGAGCCTTTCTGACATGGCGAGAGGATTGGTTCCTCCCATGGTCTGATGTAAGTGTTGTGCCTTTCTGACATGAAATGAGGATTGGTTCCTCCCATGGTGAGATGTCAATGTTGTTCCTTTCTTACATGGTGATAGGATTGGTTCCTCCCATGGTCAGAGGTAAGTGTTGTTCCTTTCTAACATGGCGAGAGGATTGGTTCCTCCCATGGTCAGATGTAAGTGTTGTGCCTTTCTAACATGGAGAGAGGATTGGTTCCTCTCATGGTTAGATGTAAGTGTTGTTCCTTTCTGACATGGCGAGTGGATTGGTTCCTCCCATGGTTAGATGTAAGTTTTTTTCCTTTCTGACATGGCGAGAGGATTGGTTCCTCCCATGGTTAGATGTAAGTGTTGTGCCATTCTGACATGGCGAGAGGATTGGTTCCTCCCATGATTAGATGTAAGTGTTGTTCCTTTCTGACATGGTGAGAGGATTGGTTCCTCCCATGCTCATATAAGTGTTGAATATGTGAATACCTATGTGGAGGCTAGGCCTACATCCAGCAAGGCTGGTTCTATAGAACTTCCTATGATGAGTAGAATTGAGAGATAGCACCATTTTCTTAGGATATCAGAAGCAGTGATGATGATGATCCATCTTTGATGATGATCCGGCTTTGATGATGATCCAGTAATGAAGAATTGTGCTGATGAAATGTGTCAAGAGAATAGCTTCCTAGTTAAGAGGGAGTGTTGATGTATTTGTAAATTCAGAATGTATTCACTTGTACTACATTTTATAATGTATTTAATTGTACCTCGATGTTCCTCCGATCGGGAAATTCATTAATATAATAAATTCATGTAAATTCATTGAGGTTAACCCTCCTTTGTAAGTCGGGGCAATAGTCCCCATATTTTAGGGGTATTAGGGTTATTAGACTCTCCTA
Source organism: Pseudotsuga menziesii (assembly GCA_001517045.1). Lineage (NCBI taxonomy): Eukaryota > Viridiplantae > Streptophyta > Pinopsida > Pinales > Pinaceae > Pseudotsuga > Pseudotsuga menziesii. The sequence goes on from LPNX010544662.1 coordinate 102,849, forward strand.
GTGAGGTCGACCCTGGTGATTAATTTTCAAGTGAAAAAATAGTATAAATATAGAGTGAGACTCTCTATTTGAAACACACACTCACTCAACTGTAGCGCATGAGTGAGAGAAGAGGAGCTCGCACAAGTGAGAGAGAGAACAATTGTTGGAGATCATATTTGTGTTTTTTGGTTTTACTTTTGCTATTGGTGCTCATTCTAGCTCTGAGGAAGTTGCAGTGTTTTCTCCTTTATGGTTTCCCTAAGGAAAACTATTTGTCTCTTGTCTCTTGTGATTATTGTTGTGCATGTTATTCTCTCAGATAAGATCCTAGATCATATTGATTAAATGATAAAAATATAACAAAATCCGCCCCCTAAAGTTAGCATAATTTGACTTTTGCGGGCTATTATTTGAAAGTTTCCCCCAAATGGCATGATAATTGGGATTTTGGGGGCGGTTGTTTTAAAGTATCCCCCAAAATTTATGGGAATTTGGACTTGTGGGGGGAGGTTGTGATAGATCCTCCCTCAAAAGTCCAATTGTCATGAATTTCTTTTGGGGGGGGTTGACTCGAACCCCCCCTAAAGGTCCTTTTTACGTCAATTTTTACAAAACCTCCCTTAAAATCCATGAGAATTTAGACTTTTGGGGGTGGTGGTTATATCACATTTGAAAATCCCACAACATATCCCATGATAGGAAATATTTGGCATGTGACTGAGATGTGGTATCACCTTTTAAATATTAGTACACCAAGGATGGTCCTCATGACCCAATTCATGTTACAGGGTGAAGATCCAGAGTTTTAGTCTATAACATGTGGCTTTTGGGTTCTACATAGGCCATCCATGAGGCCCTAGTCCACCTTTTTCCTGTCATAGGGATATGGTGGCTATTTTGAGATTCGTGACATTATGGATTCTTCTTGGTCACTAATCCTTCATTTGATAACACAACCCATGTTGTTGGGAAAGAAAATTTTCCTATGGTGCTCATGTTCTTTACATAGTAACCCACTTCATTGCATAGGGCCTGTGTAGGGAGTCCTTTTCCTACATGTGAGATATGGCCAACAAGTTGAGGAGGGGTACATTAGGGATGGAACTTGAGGACCATTCAATGGGATAATGAAAAATCTAGGACCAGCTTACACTATAGCATTTACTATGGTGTGGTCCCAAAGCACCATATTGGCCATCCATAAGGAATATTTGTCTTTGAAGTGGGATATGGTGCTAGTTTTGAAGTTAATTAGAACACTATATGTGGTTCTTGGTTCCCTTGATGTGGTTCACTGCAAAAATTTAGGGTATTATAGCATAATTTTTGTCTATGCGGCTCATGAGATCACATCATTGTATCCCTTAGAGTTCCCTTAGACACCACAAAAGGTCATGTAAAGGGAACCATTGTCATGTCATCAAGATATTATGGCCATTTTGAGTTTAGTACATTAAGGATGGTTGTAATAAGTTTAGACACGGTCCAAGGTCAAAATAGATAGTTTGAAGCCATAGTGTTTTTCCTTTAGGACTCATGGACTATGTGTGGACCCCATGCCATAAAATGAGCCTTTTCATATGGAATTATTGGCCTAAAAAAAGTTTATGATGTCCATTTCAATATTTTTCATACCCTTCCTCCTATGTTAGGTTCAAATATTCCATCTTTACATTACCCTTCAAGCATACCCATAGTAATTCAAAGACCAAGAATAATGGTAAAATGGATTCCAAAGTGACAAATGGGGTGAAGACAACAAATCCACAAGGTAACACATGGTAAAAGGACAAAAGACTGCAAATATTTGGACTAACATCATAAGATTGCAAACATTTGGACTAATCACATGAAATATGGAAAAGTGTGTCAACAAAATTGTATAATTAAAAAGCCACCCATTGTGAAGTCACCTACTAAGTTGCTATTCATAGGAATTATAGACAAATTATTCAGAAACTACTTTAATTCCATATATGATAGATACCACCTAGGAATCATGTATGATAGATATCACCTTGAAACACCCCCATTTCTCAACAAGCTCCTCATGTGACCTAAACACGAACTGCATTATGACATCATTCCCATCTCCATAGTCCATTAGATTTATTTATTTTTGCTCCCTAAAGCTATAAGTTCTCACCCAATGATATCTATATGTTTATAACCAACTCCCTCTTTTCCTTCACCTCCCTATATATTACCATGTCTTGGTAATGAGGATTCTAAACCTCAGGTAGGATGCTAATTTCGAATGTCAAGTGCCATGTGGATTGGTGTGAAGGGGTCTACCAAGGGATTAGGAAACAAATGTTATTATTTGAATGTCGATGATTTGAGTGTGGTTTTGGGTATCTAGTTTTCAACATTTTCATCATCCAATCAAGTAAGAATTACATCTCAACATTGAAATGTGCAATGTTTTCGATGGGTTTAAATGATAGAATTTTTAATGTCTCCATTCAACCATAGTTGTTATAAAAAAACATTATTTAGACCAAGTTCTAGAATGTATACACATACTTCATCACTTTTCATGCACATACCTTAACAACATGTGTTTATGCACCTTTGTAGTGTATGAAAAAGAGTGCCAATAGTCACTAAAGATGTCATGAAAGTGTACAACATGCAAAATATTTAGAAGTATTTGTAACCTCTCAAAGTTTTGAAGATCCAAATATTTACATTTGACATATCTACTATGGCCATTAGTCCATATCATCGAGAATTTCCTTCAAAATTAAAAATATTAACAATCCTTGAACCTTTGACCAATCCCAAAGGACAAATATAAATATATAATAGATTACGAAATAACATAAATTAATATGAGACTCAACATACATGTTGACAATTTTTTTGTTGGATTTCATGACTAAGGTTGATGTTGTGGGTGGAACACCATAAGAACCTTGAAATATTCCATTTAAGAGTGTATATATGTCATAATATACACCATCAAGGTGTGACAAGTCGAAAACTATATATCCCAACATACACTCTCTTTAAATGTTGCATTGATATTATTATATTGTTTTCCCTTGTGAAAACTAGCATCCATGATTTGCACAATGTGGGGAAAAGAAGTTTTGTTTTGTTGGTCAATATTATAAAGTTAAATCCTCATCTAGACCACCATTCAACTTAGATGTAGAGTTTATTATGTTTCAATTAAATATAAGTAGCATATTTAAGGTTTGTCTCATTACTATATTGCATGGGAACTTAATATGTCATACATCTTGTTTATGAGATTTGAATGCAAAGTCATGATGAAAGATAAATTAAGTTTAAGATCGATCTTAAAAATTCCTTGTTTTTCACTTTCAAATTTCCCAAATTATCTTGTGGGACAAAAATATTGTTCCCTGCTACTATAACTATTTAATGGGCCATTAGAGATATCATTATGACCACAATTAAAATATATAAAGTTGTCCTCATACTTCATGGGGACAAAGTTGAGACATTAGTTAGTTGGTTTAAATGGGTCTTGTGCTCCTCACATTAAGCACAAACAACCCATATATACAACACAACCCTTATACATTTCTCTCTTGGAATTCCTCTTCCAACCAATTATATATATTTTAAAACAAATACAGCATGCCAACACCATCATTGAGCTCCAATTAATCCTAGTTGATAATATTAATGCTAGTGACATTTTCATACCTAAGGTAATTAAGAATATAGCTCTACTGTTCTAGTTGCAGCTTTAGTCACCTCGAATATGGCCATAACATGGGCCTTGAAAACCATCCATGTCATACCCTTCCTCAAAACAGTGAACGTATCTCACATGTAGGATAAGATTCCCCATGGAGGCGTTTTGTTATAATATAGGCCTCTATTCATGTGCCATGAGCCCCAAGGTAATTCATATGGCCTTGTACCCTAAATTTAGACTTTGGTCCATGGTCCAGGCCATAGAAATAATCTTTAGTGTTAAAAATATTTAAATAGAGACCATATATTTCTTTTAGGCCAAATGAAAATATTATGGACTAAGGCAATGTCTTTTGACCTTGCCATTGCTTAAGTTACAATAAATGTCCATGGCTAACCAAAATTCATAAAAAGAGATATTATATCTTTTTCCCATGCCAATATTCCCTTTATAGGGATTTGTGGTGGCCTAATGCCCCACACATAGTTCATGAAGCCTAAGGGAAAATGTTTTGTCCCAACAACTCTTTTCGCATCAAATCATGGCCTAGGGACCAAAAGCCATAGCTGGTGTGCCAAACCTCAAAATGGCCGACATATCTTACTCATTAAATAAATATTATCTATGTTATATATAGGGCCTTTGAGGTGGTCTAGGAAATCACACATTACCCATGATCCCCTTACCCTTAGACATTATGTTTTGACTTGATAATATGGCCCAATCAATGATAATCATTCTTGGTCGCACAAAGCTTGAAGTGGCCATTTCTTGCTTGTAAGCCAAATATTTCCTACATAGAGATGACATTATGGACTAGGGCCCCATGTTTGGGCCCCGATCCCTTGAGGAAAATGTTATGGCCTGGGACTTTGTATGTTTATCCTAGAAAATGGATTAGGGCATGAGATCCATCCTTAGTGTGCCAAACTTGAAATGAACACTATATTCCACTTACATGATAAATATCCCATGTATAGTTGGGCTTGTGTGGTGGACATAGGGATATTAATGTCGCATGATCCCTAGAGACAAAATGGATTAAGGTGAGGTTGATGCAGAAAAATTTTGCTTACTTACATGACATATTTGAATGTGTGAGGTTTTGAGTTTAATTGATGTGTACTCCCACCTTGTAAATGGCTAGTTTTTTCCTTGTATTTTTCCCTTTTCCTTGACACATTAATCACATATTACATTATTTTACTCCCTCAAATTCCTCACTAGTCATGTCTTAGGAAAATGAATGTCAATGTCCAAACTATGGTGATAATATTAAAAGGTACCATGATGGAATGCCCTCACCTTTTTGGCAATTTTTGTTGGTAATTGTAGTTGGTGTGTCAAAGACACTCCAAGTATATATTAGGTCCACATAAGGAAACAATAAGACCAATGCAAGAACATCTCTCCATGCTTGAAACGATGCATATCTCCATTGTAAATCTTTACAAGAGGATTGAACACACATCCCCAATATAATGGGAAACCTTGGTTTCCCTAAGCCCCCGAGATTAAATGGACCCACTACTACATTTCGATCCAAAATCCAACGGTTACTTCCGACGGCGCGTGGATTTTTTCTTTTAGACCTACCAAAAATCACAAAGTTAATTTTTTTTTTTAAATTGTGGTCATAAGCATCGCTTAAGCAACGGCTAGGCTCATAAGCGTCGCTTAAGCGATGGCTAGCCTAGCAAGCGTCGCTTAAGCGACGGCGCATGAATTGATCAATCATTTAAGAAAATATCACTTATGGATTCGATTTTTGTTGAGATGAGTAAGGAGGGAAACTTCAATAGTGGGATTTCTTTCACAATGAGCCGAAGTCCAGAGGCTTTGAGAGCATGCTGCGATGACAAACAGGTGGGGAAGAGGGATGGTAGTAGTAGCATGGATTCGATTTTTGTTCAGATGGGAAGCGGCAGACAATATTTCCATGGCCTTACCACGTATATATAAAGCTCTCCAAAATAGGCATATAAAAAAGATTATTGATCCTCAACTCTTAGCCATCCGGGACACTTCAATATCCAGATCCATGAATAACGCTTGATTCCTGGGTAGGTGCTTTCATTAATTTTTAGTGGATTTTCCCGTGTTCCTATATGTATAGATGTTCCGGTATGAACTGGTGTTTATAGGAGTGATGTTCCAATATCTAAAGTTCATTTCAGTGTAGTTCCGGTATTTGCAACTGGAAGCCATTTTCCCACATTTGGATCTGTTCCTATGGGTTATGAAACTGAATCATTCACCGGTACTAGGTCTTTATCTGGCTCTTTATATATATATAGGCAGAGGATTGAAGTACTCAAAAGCCCCATATTGTATGTGGACTTAGCAGGATCGCCCCTGTGTTCCTACGGAGCTCGGTCAAGTCCGGGTGGTTCAGATACAGGTACAGGTGCAGGTTCAGATGGCTTGGCCTTGGTAGTATTCTGTGTTGAGAGGACTGGTGGTCTAGAGGTCCAAGCTTCGGCCCCTATCACTTTTGTGCCCAGGAGAGATGAAAAAAGTTACCGTTGACCCCTTCAAAGCTTGAAATGACGACTTAGGAATGGAGCATCCTTCCTTCTTTTAGGGTACGCTAGAGCACTCTATTATTATTTTATTCTAGAGTTGTAAAGAAAGCCTGTAAAAAGAGACCTCACATTCAATTGCAACTCCTGAGATCATTGTGGAAAAATCCCCTAGACTCTTGTTTTTGGGGCTGAAGATAAATCTGCATGTGTGAAGCTTGTTTCTGGAAATATTCAGGGCTTGTTTGCATCCAAAGTCTTCATCATTTCGTTTCAGGATTTTTCTTCTTGGTTGGGCATCATATGATACAGTTATAGGGGGTAATGTTAGCTGTTGAAGTGCTGAAAGAGAGCTCTATGGGCCTTCTTCCTAGCTGTTTATGATATCAGATTGCAGAAGTATCTATTCAGAGCTGGTTATTCAATAGAATGCTGTTCATTGTTGCTGCTTATGTCTTATATGATATAATAAATTCACTTGAATGATTGATAGTTGTGTTGGTGAGTCATTCTGAACATCTATATTTGGTTGTAAAATCAATTTCCAGATACCAGCAAGAATGGATGTTTGATGTATGTTATCTGGTTTAATATCCTTCATAATCAACTTGCTATCTCATAAATAAGTTTGCAATCTACACTCTAAGGATAAGGTACTGATCTACTTAAATTCACCATCACACATCTACTGCATATCTTAAATTCTGTTTTTCTAAATCTGGAAGCTGTCACAAGGGTTTGAAAGACAGATTTAGTAATCCTATTGTAGAACACTCCCTTGTGCTGGATGAGAGCCAACCTAAGTTAGAAAAGTGTCCACCGAGGTGATAGTGAGTGGAACTTATAAGCTTCCCTAGTAATCAGTCCCTTCGCACCATATTTTTCAAGCCATAGGCTGGTTTATGGCATATGCCGCAGGATGGAAATTTTACATAATTAAACAATTTGTAAACATGGTTGGAAAAGAAATCAGGCATCCAGCAATATTGTAGTTCTATATAGAATGATAGCAACATTATGTAATGATGACTTGGAGTACACAAAATGTCATAAGAATCATATACTGTCTTTATGTTTCTGATCATGTCTTCATGTTAAGCTCCAAGTGGTGGTCTGTATTATGAAATCAGTGACAGTATAATAAACAGGATAAAGATCTTGTTTATATTTTGTTGTTCAAGACTGCCTATACTGAAACAAAAAATACATAAGAACTGGAGAAATATAGGCATACCTAACTGCTAAACATGGAAATAAGAAATCAACCTATCTGGTTTAATCTATTTATCTTTCGTTGGCCTGTATATTATGAGATACATGGATGGTTCCATTGTCTTTTTAGAGGGCTTCTTCTTAGCGAGCTTCAGACCCTGCCCAGGTTCTTTCAGTACCCTGACTAGAGATGCCGGGCCTTGTATTTACAGGAGGCCCTCTAACTCCGCTCTTGTCCTTCAGTCACGTTCATCTACTAGAAAAGTCTCCAGCCAACATATCACTTCCTTTTTTCCGGTGCTCCCATCATTGAGAGGTACCAAGAGGCAAATTAAAATAGGTGAGGACACTTCTTCCGACTTCGAACCTGTTCAGATGCGAAGGGTTTCCTCTTTTTCTGTTTGATCCCAACAACATAGACACTCTCAACCTCGTACCAGTTGTTAGCCAGTTTCTTCTAGAGTACAGCAGCGGGCACATCACCCCAGGCAGAGACACGTTCCTTCGTCTACTTCCTCTTCCAGCTCTTCCTCTGGACAGGGTTCTATTCTGCGCTTCCTCTAGTTGGCCTCTCATGTTAGGAGAGATGCCTCCAATGTAACTTGACAGACATGCCTTTTGTTTCACAGGCCCTAGATCTACTATATATGTAGTATGTACATCTCTTTCCTAGATTGGCTCTTCATCTTGGAGTTCGATATCTAGGTTTTGGTACTACTTTTCTTTCTGCATTTCATTTTATAGGAGCTTCCTTGGTGCTCCCACTTTGTATTGGCATCTTAGTACCTAACAGTCCCATTGACCTACTTTTGTGGTCATTTGTTGGACATTCTATTTTTGCTCTTATTTTCTGGGTATAAGTATATTATGTAGTGCATTGTCTTTTTGTTCCATGATTGTGGTCAATGTATTATTGTTCATTGTAGCCAATCAATATGCAAAACATTAACCTCTAAGAATTTACATTAAACATTTTACATGAGCATGAGTGAGATAAAATGATAAATAGGGTTTACATATATTTAAATGGATTGTGTTTCTTTATTAGTCTTTGAAAGTTCATAGATGCCAGTTAGGGCTTGATGGTAAACATACTCAACAGTTTCAGTGAATATTGCATAAATTTTCTTTTACAGAGCTATCAAAACATTGAAAAATCAGTCGTTATCCTCTCATCTTTCTAGTCTCCATTTAGACAAAGGAGAAATGATCATAGATATTGATGGTACTGTGACCACTCAACCTGTTCTCTAGCATTTGGGCATCTCTGCGTGGCCTGGTGCGTCTCTTATTTTCTTTCCATCAAGAGTTTGTGCTTATTTATTTTCTATTTGCAAGTTACCTTTCTAATATGAGGTTCTAGCTGTATATATATTTGTTTGTTGCATCATATGTTGTTTTTGCTACAAGAGGACTGACTCTGTTTATGTTTCAGGACGGCTGACTCTGACAGACCATGCCCTTTATTTTGAGGCATTGGGCATTGTATCATATGATAAGGCCAAAAAATATGATTTATCAGCTGATTTGAAACAGGTTGTTAAACCTGAGCTGACTGGACCGTGGGGTGCACGGTTGTTTGACAAGGCTGTTATGTATAAATCAATATCTACGTAGGTGACTCATCATGGCCACTTCTTGTATGTTATCTTAGTTGGGTGATAGGTTGTGAGGCTCTCAAATGTTACATTAGCGTCTAGTTTCTGTAGATGCTTGCAGATATTAGTTTGCCCATATAATTAAAATTTCAAAGTTCATTCTACAGACCTGAACCAGTGGTTATGGAGTTTCCAGAACTTACAGGACATTCACGTCGTGACTATTGGTTGGCTATTATTGAAGAGATTTTGTGTGTGCATCAGTTCATTCGAAAGTTTCATCTTGAAGATGTTGGACAGGCAGAAGCACTTTCAAAGGCTGTTTTAGGCATTTTACGTCTTCGTGCCATTCGGGAAGCATTCCATATTTTACCATCTCATCCTGCAAAAATTCTCACTTTTAACCTAGCAGAGAAGCTTCCTGGAGGGGATCTGATCTTAGAAGCATTAGCAGAGCTTTTGCCCTCAGTGGATGCTCTAAGTACAAAAAATGATGGTGGATATGCTAGTGAGAAGATAGAAAAAAGTGGCCTCTATTCAATCTCGGCTGTTACTACAATGGCTAACTTAGGATTCATGTTTACAAAGGGCTCTGGGACAACCGATGAAGCAGGTCTTCCAATTGGTGAAGTTATTGTTGGTGATTTGACTCCTTTATAAAGATTAGTTATGCAATCAAGAAACAACTTTAAAAAGCTGGAACTCGCACAGGCATCAATAGATGGAGTGAAAGTAGAGGGAATTGATACAAATGTGGTTGTAATGAAGGTTTGTTGTCTTCTGTCCAAGTTTAGGCCTTTCAAACTGTCATTCTCTTCTAATTGTCTGTGCATTGATATAGGGTATGTTCAAATTGTTTTAGTTATATGTTATTTTGATGCAGAGGTGTAGTGTGCTATGCACATATGGATATTTTTTGGCATATGTATAGTCGTTAGGGGCTGTCTGGATCTTATCTTAGTCTTTTCTTATCCTCTTTCATTTCTTGCGATTAGATTATCTGTTATTATTTATGTTCTATTTCTTTTAGAGATATTATTGATAATAATAAAATCTAGTTGATGACTGCACTTCTTGGAAACATTGACTGTGACATTATTACCTGCATGTAGCAGAAAGATTACCTAGTATTAAATGATATTTGTATCAGTGGCTTCCAGCAACCACTTTTTATACTCAGATTTGGTCATCCTAGTAAATATTTGTGTGCAAGGCATGTACATTCTTTTCTTTCCATGAAAACCAGATTGATGTCATTGTACATATGAACAGGTTTAAGTTACATTGTTTATGAACAGAAACCAATGTTCCTCACAATGCTTCTGTTCCCAGCAGAGAAACACAATTAATGTGCTATGTCCTGCAGAGCTTGACATAAACTGACATAAACGGGTGGTTTTCGGGGGCTGCTACAGCGTTGGGAGGGGAGTCGCAGTTTTTCTTGGAAGCTGAATAAGAAGCGATACACTATGCAACAACTAATGCCCGAGCACATAACACTATAGTAGTTGATTCACGCCAAAAATATATGAAAGGGAGAAAATGGTTATTTGCGGCCAAGAGACTGTTTGTAATTAATATTAATTAAATAATCTATAGGAGATAATATTGTTGGTCACTGAGTGGTGGGAAGGGTTCAAATTTGAAGGGTAGGGTCCCATTTCACTTTGAAGGGTTATGAGAAATTGAACCCTTCAATGTTACATGTAAAAATAAATCATTCTTTTTATTTGAAACAGTAAGTGTACAACAAAATTTTATTATTTATTAAAAACAGTGT
>LPNX010544691.1:3164-14368 GCA_001517045.1 Pseudotsuga menziesii
CAGCTGTCTCATTCTCATCAGTAGATAAAACACATAAATGGTAATCCACCCCAAAATTCTAAGATATATAAACTTATGGACATAACTATTGACGTAATAACTAAAAGAAAAAAAAAACAAATTATGAAACCACTTGTAAATGTGAGTAGTATGCATAGTGGGATCGATCTAATTAATTTTATGGATATATTGTTATGTGGTCATGTTATAGCAAGAGTCAAATCTCCATGCAATTGCAAAGTGTTTATCCAAAGTATATGAGCTTTGAGCTATTAAAGGTTTCCTTAAATAATATTTAATACAAATTTTGAATGATATATGAAAATGTATGTGTTATGAAAATTTCAATAACTTAAATAAAATGTGGAGTTATTAAAGGTCACTTTAAATAATATTTAATAAAAAATTTAAATGATATATGAAAAAGTATTTGTTATAAAGATTCAAATAACTTATATAAAACTGAGATTTTCAAAAAATATATATATATTAAGAATGTTTTAAAGTATTATTAATAAAAAATAATTAATGTAATAAAAATTTATTACATTAATGAAATCAAATAATTAATATAATAATATTTTTTTAAGAGTGAACAAGGCTTTAAGGAAACACTCAATGCATATTGTTAAGAAAAAGCAAAGAATGAAATCCAGCTTCACCAAATTTTTATTAAATATAAAATATTTATTCAAAAATATTACCATCATCTTGAAATATAATGCACTACAAGTCCATAGAAAACTCTACATTGTGTGACCTATTATCCATTTATGAAACCAATATAGATTCAATATAGAACCATTTTATTCCTCTCCGTGCTTTTATTTTATATGCAGAAATGGATTTGTATTATTATTTTCATTTATTGAAACTGTTCTTTTACACTTGCATTTGTAAAATACATCATCCAAGTCTACATAATATAGTGGGATAAATTAATATAGTAGTAAACTGTTCTTTTAAGTCTACATTAATAATAATATAGTAAATTGTTCTTTTTCCAAGTCTACATAATATAGTAGGATAAATTAATGGTGGAAGAAATACTCGTCAAGCATGCAGAGATGGGTTCTAGAAAATCTTAGAATCCCTTTAGGAAGAAGACGATTATCTAAATGATTTATTCTTCTTATGATATTTCTTGAAAACAACCTGTACAAAGGAGATTAAAGAGTAATTCCTTTCCAGCCACCTGATGGTGTGTTATTAAATAGGTGTATAAAGGAGTGAGCTAGTTATGGAGCAATCCTCCCTCCATCAGACGGAGGAGGAGCAAAGTCAACGTTAAATTTGCTCCTCCTCCGTCCGATGAGGGAGGATTGCTCCATAGCTAGCTTACTCCGTGTATAAAGTCTAGGTCCATGATGATATTGAAACCAACACCAGCATGAAGGTAAGAAAAATCACCCTAGAAATCATATCCAGCTAACAAGCATCCATCGTTAGAAATCATATCCAGCTAACAAGCATCCATCGTTAAAGTGGTTAATGTTTGAAACGTTTATCACTTTGGGCATTCTTATAATTGAGGTGGGAAAATTCTGTCAGAACTGCCATTAATGAAACTGATAATTATCATTTTAATAGTATTTATCAAGTTAGGAAAGTCCAAAAAAAGGCAGTGGAGTTTGAAAGTTTCATATCCAATCACACAGATAAGTAATAAAATAATTTTATTTAATTGAATAATTTCTTTATAGTCTTTTTTATTTGATTTATGTGCATTAATTGTTGGATGATAATATAAATGAGGAAGGAGAAGTATATATAATATAATAATACGTGATTTGACCAAAAAAGAAAAAAATTAGTCCCAAATTGTTAGTTCATCTTAACCAACTACAAGGAAATATGTACTCCATTACGACAGACTTAGTCTCAATTCATAGAAACTTGTATACATTAATGCAAACATTATATGGCACTTCTATTTGGATGAGATAGCTAGAATTTGTTGAATCAATTCTTCTCTAAGCATTTCTAAATCTAACTCGACATTTATGCAATTTGCATCAATTAATAGATATTCGATTGGCACATTCAATGGATATAGGTAAGGTTGTAGAAGATAACAACATGATCAGTCACGACTTTCTTCCCCATTACCAGTCAAGATGATAATAGTTTAGGTATGTTCCCCAACCACATTAGTACCTTCTCTTAATCAATAGGAAAATACAGATAAATCTATAAAAGCGTAAATCACTCAATGGGTGGCCATCTACGGATATCACCATCCTTAATATTTTCACTTCAACGCAATGCATTGAAGGTGTAATTAATTGTCCATAGAATTGGTGTTGTGAAGCATAGTACCTGATGAATGACAGGGACATTGATTTCTTAAGTGGTAGTAGAGGTTGGTGGACCTAAGAAACTATAATACTAATTATTTTTAGCGGAATTATGGAAAGAACATGGTAGAGAAGGTTGAAAGTTCAACCTAGTTGGTAGCTATTTCTTTTTTGCTTATTTACAACATCATTCCTCTCAGAATACTTCTCAACTAGGATGAAAAGAATTTTATTGCAGTTTACTTTATAGACACTTATATTGTTAAGCATATAAAGTGGTCATGTGTGCTATAGTTGATTTTACCACACACGGTTGATCACATATTTATGGCCTTCCTTGTCCCTTTGCAGACTCTTTAGACCCCATGGACTAATATTATACTTTGATGTTTCCAAGTTTATCCCTAAAAACCCCTGTTTATTGCTGCATGCGACTTTTAAACCCATACTCGTGTGTACACATGACTTTTGACCTCAAACCCACGTACATCGAGATGTGTGCATAAAGCCAAACAATTTTGGATTTTTCCTTGGATGAGTCTGAATATCCTGACTCTTGGCCTTCCATATGCCTTGAGATCACTCGGATTCGACCCTCCATTACCCCTTTGGAATTCTATATAAGGAACCCCTTGGATACATTGAGGAGGAGGAATTGAAGAGCAACGAAACTATAGTCCAGTGTTTCCATCGTTTGCATATACTTCAATCTGCATCCCTTTGTCCCTTTGGAGCACTTTGTGTTCTTCCCAAGCTTGACTTTGCTTGTGATATTTCTATCAAGAGATGGAGGATTGAGGTGGTTGAGTCCTAGGTGGAGGATTTGGTTTCTCCTGTTCGTAGACATTCCGGCAGAGGTTGTCAATTGTGTAGTCTGTGATTTGATTAATAGAAATATATTTTCCTGTCCAATATTGTGCATTTGAATGTAAATATTGAATCCATGGATACATTTAAATGATTAAACATTGTTTATTATATATGCTAGAGTATATCTAACACCATATTGTATAGCATGTTTGTCTTATTTGATGTTGTTGAGAGAAAATTGTTAGCGCAAGAGGGATTCGAAAAATCTCAATGAGGATCTACTTCAACCGTTAGAAATAAGGTATGATTCAAGGTATATTAGTGTTATATTCTTGGTTTCTCTTACATATTGGGATATGATTGATTTCTCGTGTCTAGCTATCTATTGTGGTACACCCCAAGCCATAGGGAGTTTCTCTATGTAACATAATTGGTGACCAAACTAGGGAGGTTCCTAGTTGTTTCTCTTTTGGGGTTTTTGGTATTCAATGCACTTGAATTGCTCTGATTTCTCTGTTTCTGTGTTGATTCTAGGGGCATGTTTTCCTAGTAGGGTCCTGAAGGAGTAAATTTTGTCTTAGCTTGTCTGTTTGCCCTATTTTTCTTCCTTTTTCTTCCTGTACACGGGTTTAGCTTTCACAGTCACATAGACATGTGGGTTTTCCTTAAAAAGTTGCGTATGTACACTGGTTTACTAAGAACAGTCATGTATGCTTTGATTTTGATACTTAGTGGGAGGATTAAGTGTTGCTGGGTGATTTTGGATGATTTCTGAGTCTTCTTGGATGCTTCTCGAATCTGTATACACCCTCTATTTCTAACCAGAGACTGTTTTTAGTTTGATTTTTTAGAAATGTTCTTGTCATTCATTTTCTACCTTTTCTTTTGGGATTAGTGCATTAGGTCTTGTTTACCTTTGTGCTTTGATTGGATGTTGTTTGTGAGTGGTTGTAGATTCTAAGGGTTGTAGAGTCATCTTTTTTCTTTCATATCTCATTTAATTCAAAAATACAAAAATATTTTGCTTTTTGCATATTTATGCATTCCTTGCATTTTTCATTGGCATAGTACTTGCAATAGGTTTGATTGGTGAATTATAGTCATATTTTCATATAAGAATGATTTCACTTACATTTGAAGGAAAAATCTTGCATTTCATTTAGTGGCATACCCTGTTTTTCATTCTACAAGATTGCACTTGGAATTGCTTGTTAGGTGTGCATATTTACTTTATTGATGAGTCATAACTTCATAAGTTGCATGACCATTTCCCTTTGAGTAATCACAGGAAAATAAAATTAACGCTTAATAAAATGTATTACACTCTTTTCTTTTTAGGGCACATCAACAAGATTAGATTTTAGGGTATTGGAATAGTTCATTGCGAGTTAATTATCCAAGACCACTAAACAAAACAATTAGGTGTCTGTCCAGGTGAGATTGTGAAACCCCTGGTATAATTAGTGTTTCTGAAGACGCTCCTCTTACACAGGAGTTAAGCATGAGTTATTGCATGCGATTGTGATTGGGATGACCCCTTGTCACTTTCTGTGAGCACCAGAGATATTTCCAGGATTGTATCATATCTGGGGGCCTTTAAGGTACAATTGGTGCACCACTGGGGTACCAGTTTGTGCTTTCAGGCTTCAAGATTTGCTGCCCTACCCATACAATCAATCCCACCTGCGACTGTCTGCATGAGCATTGGTTATATTGAGGTGACCTTAGTTTCCTTTCCTAGGTATCAAGGGGGTATTTGCAAAGGTTATACTACAGGTGTCTTGTCCAGGTAGGGGTTGGACAACATAGACGCTATATGCGTTGAAGCTAAGGGCCACTATAATTGGTTACGAACCTCCACCTATTATGTATGGGAGTCTCAAGCCTCTCCTAGGAAAGACAAATTTGCTTCATTTGGGAGCTTATATATCCTACCCTTGGTTTTCTTACTTGTTGGCTGTAGTTTTTCTTAGGTGTATGCTCTGTGCACGCTATATTTCTTTGGGTTGCATAGTTAGATCGATTATTTTTATTTGTTGAGTTATTGTGGATCTAGGTGCGGCTCCACATTGCTCTCATTGTTTAGCAGGTATTATTCCTTCTACTTCTCCTTATCCCTAGGGAGAGAGAGCTAGACAGTCTAGGTGGACTAGTCATCACTTTGATTCACACAGATATCTCACCATGAGTCATCATGGATCTAAGGTCTCAGAGCTTCCCCCTTCCCCACCTCTGGTGGAGAAAGTTAAACCTTCAAGCATATATAAGACTCCACCTAACTTTGGTCCTTATGGGGATGGACCATCATAAGAATATCCATCACAATTTCATGATTACATTAGCTCTGACCCCTAGTATTGGTTATACTATCTGGGTGAAGAGACTCACCATGCACTCTCCAGCACTAGCCACATTAGGTATGGCATGCCTGATATTCTCAAGATCACTTTGACACCTGGGGGCACTTCCATTCCTTTCCATGTGGAGAGGTTTGGTAGTAGTAGTCACATTGCACCATCCACTCTAGTGGTGGAAATTCCTTCACACACACAACCCAGAACTAGAACTAGTGTTGCTATTCAAGGACATCAACTAAGACATGCAAATATTGGGGGTACAAGCTATATTCCTTCACATATTCCATTGTCTTCTCAACTTGTTCCTTCAAATTAATTTTTGACGTGTCCTCTTCCTATCTCTAGTGGTCCTTCGGGCTGGAGTTCTACTATAAGCCATGTTCATACTGCGTTGGCTAACACCATGGTGTCACAAGGCCACGTGTCTCCTTATGTGTCAACAGGTCATGTAATTACTTATGGATCATCTTATGGAGTATCTCGTAGACCATCTCATGGTCCAACTCATGGAGCTTCCTATGTACCTACCTATGCACCATCTCATGGAACATCTCATGGACTGTCTTATGGCCCAGCCTATGGAGCTTCCCATGGACCTTCTTATGGATCGTATTACAGACAAAACTATAAACCATATGGGTACAAGTATCAACAACCTGCTTACTCCCCTAACTATGCCTTTGTAGCACCTCGGACTCAAGGTACTCTGAATTACAATGCTTCAATACAACGCTTCATGGGTCAAATGGGAAGAGGTTATTATCCCACTGGCCAAGGCCATGGTGTGTATATCAATCAACCTTATCTGAAATAGTCCTATCAAGGAGCATGGCATTGACCGGCTCAACCTAGGCTCCCTTTCCTTGCGACCTTGAACCTACCTGATTTGTCAAGATTGACTAATGGTCCTGTGTCTCATGATCTGGTTAGGTTTTTGGATGTGTAGATTTTCCATTGTTTCTCAATAATATATAGGCCTTCGAGCCTCATTGTAATAGAGAGTTCAAAGGCATGTAGCCGCCACATCTCTTCTCAGAGATAAGCTACTAGCACTCTAGCTAGTTTATTTCCATTATGTATGTAAACCAGTTTCAGTTATTGATTAATGAAATGAAGTGTTATTTCTACTGCATATTTGTTTCTATGGTTATTTGTGTATTCTGTTGCATTCCTGCATAAATCTGGATCACTCTTCAACTCAAAAAACACACTGTTAGTGTTTCGTCCATATAACTCTTTCGTTTCTCAACCATTTTGAAAAAAAATTGTATGGTGCACTAAAGAACATCAACCTCTACATGCTTCAAAAAATCGATTTCCAAATAATTGCATTAATACATTCTAACGTTGCAGCCACAATTGACATACCATTTTTGAGGTTTCATCACTTAGATAATTTAAAAAAAAAATTTTAAAATTTAATTTTTTGTTGGAAAACTAGTTGTGCACTTGTACTATTTGTTCTCTTTATGTTTACCAGTTTTCATAAGTTTATTCCATCATTTAGTCACTCAAAGGATGCACCCACAAAAATATATACCTTATAATTTGTCCCAAAAATAAAAAAAAATGTCCGTTTAAAAAGATTTAACTTTAGATAGTTAAGAACATTTTCAATAGAAAAAAATATATATTTGGAAACCTCATTCAATTTCCTACATTTCATGTTTTTTTCTCATCGCAAGATTCATTGTGTAAGTGTCTCAAAATTGTTGGGCAATTGGGAAGACCCGGGTTTTATTCCATTAACTTCGCACCAACAAAAGACCCACAGTGTTGGCCCTTTCGGCAACAACCTGCGAACATGTTGCAGTCTCACCTGAAACAACTATAGGGTGCCGCAGAACTAGGTTTCTGCAAGCAGAAGAGGGATATTACTGTACCTTTATCCTTTACCAATTTATAATCATACAATACAGAGCTTCGACAATTACTTATATAACTTCGCAGTTAGATAAACAAACAATTACTTGCTTAACCCTTAACTGGGAATTCACAGCAAAATTATTATTTAGCAATGATCTTACGTTATCAGTTATCTACTTATTAATGCATCAAAGAATGTAACAGAAACCACACAAAAGAAACACAACACAAGATATAATGTGGTTCACTCCCAGTGTAGGGGTTACATCCATAGAACTGTGTTTTATTCAACTCTTTACGAAAACCATAGTTCTGATCTACACACTTAGCTGCAGATCGCTTCTAGTCCTCAAAGCTGTGCACATAGCTGCAGGCTTCTACGCACACAGCTTCATAGGTCGTCCACACACATAGCTAGGACTTAACCTTCTTACCAAACCCTTAGACAGCTCTTAGCTTCGCGTTACATTATCATCATAAGATAATCGTCAAAGACCTAAACTTACTTCTTTACATAAGTGCCTATTTATACAGCGCACTATTACAAAACCATGGACTTAAACCATGGGCACCCAAAACCCTAACCCTGGATTTAAACCATGGGTTATTTACGAAAAAGGGGGCTTCGACCCAACCCCGACACCACTAAGAGTATTTTGAGTTGTAACTCCGCTTACAAACTTCCACAAAAACTGTGGAGTTACCAAAACTACGGACCGTTAAGGTCGGAGCCCCAACGGGCCCCTAAGACTCACTAGTGGCCCATCTCGGGACACTCTATTGCTCTTCTGGTGGGAGAATCTTATTGGGGAATATAGTGAACTGCTTGCTGAGGCTGTGCATAATGTCGTCGTCTACTTTCTCCTTCTTGTCATAATATTTATGCTGGTTAGGGCCTTCTAGATATATCAGCGACCCTCTCCTTCAAACTTCCTATCGTTCATGTCCTATCGAACATTTGACCATCCACAACTTGGGGTATTTAATAGACGATACCCCCAGGTTTGCGTGTCAAGTACTTTTTCATAAGACAAACAACCACCTCCATTTCGCTGAACCAAGAGGATACATCTTGGGATCCTCTATAGTTTTTTCATGAGGACTAGTGCCTTTCTTTGTGCCGCTTAGAGCGCACTTCTTCCTTTCTTCCTTCCACTTAGAGCGAACTTTTGCCTTTCTTTGTTCTGGGTCAAACATGTCTGCATAGGTGGAATGCTCAGAAGGTTCTGTAGACCTCTCTCCTTGAACTCTCGTAACAGCGCCTGGACTTCTCAATCATTCGACATGGTCTTTGTTAGGTATAACTCTCGATTCATTTATTCCATAGTCAAACCGTTTATTTATGCATTTACAAATGCTGGTTCACTTTCATCTTCCACCCAGCCTTTTCAGCTTCCTACAACTTTATTTATTTACAAAATATAATCCCGACGAATTATATTCCAACAATCCCCCCCTTAATCCGAAGGGGTGTTAGTAAGTCCGAGCATGTTTCTGAATCTTTCAAACTTTTCTCGTCCAAGCGCTTTGGTGAATATGTCTGCAACTTGATCATTTGTGGAACAATGTTGAAGATGGACTATCTTGGCCTCTACATGATGTCGAATCAAATGATACTTTGTGTTGATGTGTTTGGTTCGATCATGGAATCTAGGATTCTTAGCCAGCTTGATTGCAGAAGTATTGTCGATCAATAATGGAGTGGAGTTCTCTTGTTTTTCTTGCAAATATTCAAGTATCTTCCTGAGCCATACTATTTCTTTTGTTGCTTCAGCTGCAGCCACATATTTTTCTTCTGTTGTTGAATCTGCCGGAACTAACTATTTGCGCAATCTCCATGAGACAGCTACTGATCCAAGAATCATAGTGTATCCAGAAGTTGATACTCCTATCTCCTTATCGCCATCAAAATCTGAGTCTGAGTACCCAATAAGTTTGAATTCATCCACTTTAGAGTACTTGAGTCCAATGTCTTGAGTCCCCTTCAAGTATCTTAGAACTCTTTTTGTAGTTGACTAGTGTCCTTCACAAGGTTTATGCATGAACCTTGAAAGTATGCCAACAACATAAGAAATATCTGGTCTAGTTGTTGTAAGGTAGATAAGACTTCCTACAAGTTGCCGATACTTGGTCGCATCCTCAAATTCTTTTCCTTCGCTTGATGTGAGCTTCATTTTCTGTTCCATTGGAGTAGAGATAGGGTTGCATTCTGTCATGCAAATTTTTTTTAATAGTTCTCTAACATATTTTTCCTGAGATAGGAATATGTACTTAGGATGTTGAGTGACTTCAATTCCTAAGTAATAGTGGAGATGTCCCATATCTGTCATTTCAAATATCTTTTTCAAATATTTCTTTATGGATGCTATATAGCTCTCATTGTTCCCTGTCATCAAAAGATCATCTATGTACACCACAAGATGCACAACAGATCTTCCAACTTTCTTTATAAACAGTGTTGCATCATCAAGATCAAAATGTTTCAAATTTAACTTCAAAATATGCTTGGTTAATTTTTCATACCATGCACGAGGTGCTTGTTTTAGGCCATACAAGGATTTGACAAGCTTTCATACCTTTTGTTCTTTTCCTTTCACAACAAAGCCTTCTAGCTAGGACATGAAGACATTCTCTTTCAAGTCTCCATTCAAGAAAGCAGTATTCACATCCATTTGATGAAATTTCCACCCCTTCTGAGCAACTAAAGAGCGTAAGGTACGAATGGTAGCCCATTTTGTTGTAAGAGAGAACGCTTCTTCATAGTCAATTCCTTCCTTCTGTGCATATCCTTTTGTTACAAGCCTCACTCTGCGCTTGTCAAGTGAGCCATCTGATCTGTATTTGTTCTTGTACACCCACTTGCAACCAATTGGTTTGGTTCCAACTGGAGGGTCAACCAGCATCCAAGTTCCATTCTTCATGAGCGCATCATACTCATTCTGCATAGCTTCTTTCCACTCAACTCGAGTAGAAGCTTCTTCAAATGAATTTGGTTCAAAGTTAGCAGATAAATTAAATTCACAATCAAATGATACATCCATGTCATCACCTGAATTATCTGCTTCTCCTCCATGTCTTTTCGAACTTCTCGTTCCCGTCTTTCTAACTTCATCCGGATGGACACTTTCAAGTGTCTTTGTGTCCCATTTAGGAATCTTCCATGATGGTCCTGGTTGATCAACTGGTGGTGCTTCATCATTGATTGAGAGTCTTCCAATTCTCTCAATCACATCATCCAGTTGAACCTCTTGTTCAGGTGAAGTAGCAGGAACTTCTTCATGCGGGGGAGTTGGTGCTTCATATGGAAATTCCAAAGGTTGATCTAGAATAGGAATCCCCCCTTCAAGGTTTGGAATTTCGTATTCATTTTCAGAATATTTCTTTGGATGAGGATATTTTTCCAAATGATCAAGCTATCTCTCAATGGACTGGTCATTTTTATTAGTTTCAAGAAAAATGACATCTCTAGAAATAACAAACTTCTTGTTTACCTCATCATACAGACAATATGCCTTGGAGTATTCTTCGTACCCCAGGAAAATGTATTTTCTGCTTCGAGCACCAAGCTTGTTTCTTTGCTCCTTTGGAATCAAGGCATAACAGGTGGAACCAAAAAATCTGAGATGCATGACTGAAGGGAGATGGCCAAACCACATTTCATGTGGAGTCTTGTTATCAAGAGCATTTGAGGGACTTTTGTTTCTCAAATAGGCTACACATTTTACTGCATCACTCCAAAACATTAGTTTTACATTCTCAAAAAACATCATTGAGTGAACTATATTCATTATGGTTCTGTTCATTCTTTATGCTACACCGTTTTGTTGAGGATTGTAGGGAACTGTAGTCTGATGTGCAATTCCATGTTGGCAAA
>LPNX010544700.1:0-16918 GCA_001517045.1 Pseudotsuga menziesii
TACAACCGGGCATGCAAACTGCCATGCAAAAATCCCTATTTTATAGCAAAAATTAGGGTTAGGGTTTGTAGGATAGAATGAACACTTACCACTGATAAGCTGGCTAGTCTGCTCCTGAGAGAGTATGCATGCATCAAGAGCTAAATCAAAGATGAACTGATATCTTCTGCTTTCGATGAAACCCCAACAACACGAACCCCAAATCAGCTAAGGGTGATGTTTTCAGTGAAGGAGGTGTCCAATGAAGCTGCTGATTTGCAGGACTGATAACCTTCCCGTGCCAGAGAGAATGACTAGCACATGTGGAAATTCTGAGGTCTCTAGGCAGGCTAGCGAATTGTTCTAGAGGTGCAGTTGCTCACGCCCCCCTGATCCCGAAATGGCTGATAACTGTAGCACGATTGGATCTGATAATCACCGGGTACTGGAGTAAGATGTCGATGATGAGAATGGTGCCTGAGTTTCGAAGGTAAACTGAGATCTGAAGACCCAGCGAATGATTAGGGCTTTTCGACTGAAAACCCCTTGCAGCTGCACACATGCCCCTGCAACAATCTCCGCTGTATACTGGATAACTATGAATAAATGAAAGAGCAAATGGTGAACCTGTATGGCTTACCCTGAATGAGACTAGGGCAGATATCTCACTGTCGAAACCCCGCTAGCTGAAGACGTCGTCTCCAACCCCAACTACTGTGCTGCACGTTGTGCTGCTATTCAAGAGCTCCAAAATAATAATCATCCCAAAGTGAGTCTCCTTTCACTTTATCTTCCTTTTATAACTTTCAACTGTGTAAACCCTAATCTTTGACCTAATTAGGTCACTTTATTTTCTAATTTGCAGTTGACTTGCATGGATGCGCACGGAGACTTAAATGTGTGCATGCATCATTAAATAATGCTTAGATGGCATGCATGATGGTGGCCTTTGGCCCTGGTGGCACTTCTTGACCTAATAGTGATAACATGATGATGCCCTAGATTTTCTATAGATGGCATCAGTCTTTAGATGATTACCTAACTGTCAGTAACCGCTCGGACCCACAGGAATCACATAGGTTAGAGGTTTTGGTCCTCAATGCCTAATCAGATGAGGACATTACAGTGCTCCCCGCTTGAGATTGCTTGTCCTCAAACAACTGCAAACTGGGATAGTGCAATACCTGTTCACCTTCCCATGTGGCATCCTCTAGTGGTAGTTCCTTCCACTGAACCAAGTATTCCCTAATTACCCTGTTCCTGAGTTTCCTTTCTCTAGTCTGTATGATCCGTTCAGGAATCAGTATCAACAGCCCTTCATCATCTAAAGGAGGTAATTTTGTTGATGGAGCAATGTGTTGCCCAAGGGTCTTTTTCAGGTTGGACACATGGAACACATTGTGAATTTTACTTTCCTATGGTAGTTCTAGCTCATATGCCACCTCTCCCACCTTCCTGATTATTCTATAGGGTCCATAGAAGCAAGGTTTTAACTTTTTTGCTCCTTTCTTCTTAAGCAAAGACTGTCTGTAAGGTTGGAGCCTTAAGTATACCGAATCCCCTACCTCAAAGCTCCGCTCAATCTTGTGTTTGTCTGCATATAACTTCTGTTGATTCTGCGCTGTCTGTAAGTTTTCCTTCAAGATTTTAAGAATATCTTGATTGTCCTATATCCAATCCTTTGCCTTAGGAGCCCTACTGTCTCCAAATGCCAAATCTGCATAGTCCAAGGCCTCGTAGCCATATAATGCCTTAAAAGGAGTCATCCTAATAGACATGTGATAGGTAGTATTGTAGCAATACTCCCCTAAGTGTAGCCATTTGATCCAGGTTCGTTGCTACCCTGTTACATAGTTCCTCAGATATCCTTCAATCCACTTGTTGACTATTTTAGTTTGTCCATCGCTCTGGGGATGATAACTTGTGCTGGTAGCCAGTTCAGTCCCCACTAATTTTAATAGTTCCTGCCAGAAGGCACCTGTGAATCTGCTATCCTGATCACTGACAATGGTCTTAGGCAACCCATGTAGCTTGAAGACCTACCTGAAGAATAACTCAGCTACTTGAGCTGCAAAGTAATCTGATGATATAGAAAAGAAATGTTTAAACTTGGTCAGTCTGTCGACTACTACATATAAACAATCTCACCCTTGGACCTTGGGCAACCCTGTAATGAAGTCCATAGAGACGCTTTCCCACTTCTGTTCTGAAATTGGTAGTGGCTGAAGCAACCCTACTGGATGGATGTTCTCAATCTTGTTCTGTTGACAAATGCTACATTCCCGTACGTGCTGCATAACTTCCCCCTTGAGGCCCTTCCATGAGAACCTCTCTCGGATCTGTCTGTAGGTCTTCAAGAAACCCTGATGTCCTGATAATGGAGAGTCATGTGCTGCCTGAATGATCTTTATTCTCAACGTGAATTCTGGGACGAGGTATATCTTGTTCTTGTAATAGATGATGTCATCAATAATCCTGTACCTATCATCCTGAATTTGTCCATCCAATAATTCGCAAGTGAATTTATTTTTGGAGTATTCTACTAAGAGAAGTGCCCTCCAATCTGTGGATATACTCCTGAGAGATAGTGAGGCGGGACGCCTGGATAATGCATCAGCTACTACATTATTCTTACCTTTTACATACTCGATCTCGAAATCGTAGGGTTCTACTTTGCTAACCCATTTCTATTGGCGCTCATTCAATTCCTTCTGCTCCAAAAAATATTTGAGGCTGTTATGATCTGTTTTGATTTTGAACTTACTGCCCACTAGGTACTATCTGAATTTCGTGAGAGCATGTACGATGGCTAGCATCTCTTTGTCATATATATGGAGTAGTGGCGCTCGTAGTTCTTCAATTTACGGCTCTCAAATGCAATAGGCTGATGATTTTGCATCAATACCGCTCCTAACTCTTCCCCTGAGGCATCACATTCTACTACAAAGGGTTGTGAGAAGTCTGGGAATGCCAAAACTGGACAGGAACTCATAATAACCTTCATCTCCTCGAAAGTTTTATGTGCTAAGTCTGTCCAGGTGAATGCTCCCTTCTTTGTGAGATCTGTGAGGGGTGCTGAAAATTAGGAGAATCCCTTAACGTACCGTCGGTAATAGGTGCACAGTCCTAAGAAACCTCTCAATTCTGTGACTGTTTTTGGCGCAGGCCAATCTCTGATAGCTCGGATTTTCTCCATGTCAACCTGTACTCCTTCCTCATTGATTATGTGCCCTAAGTACAGCATTTCCTTCATACCAAATTCACACTTGAACATCTTCCCGTAAAGCAAGTGTTCTTCTAGAATGCTCAGTACTTCGTCCAGGTGTTTTAGATGCTCTTCCCATGTTTTGCTGTAAATCAGGATGTCATCAAAGAATACTAGCAAAAATTTACGTAGATGAACTTTGAAGGTATAGTTCATGCATGACTGGAAAGTGGCTGGAGCATTGGTAAGTCCGAAGGGCATGACCAAAAACTCATAGTGACCATAGCGACAGCGAAAAGCTGTTTTGGAGATGTCTTGGTCCCTTACTCTGATCTGATGGTACCCCGAGCGAAGATCAATCTTGGAGAAATATTTGGCTCCCCGAAGTTCATCCATGAGTTCATCAATTCTAGGGATGGGATACCTGTTCTAAATGGTATTTTTGTTGAGTGCTCGATAGTCGATGCACATTCGCAGTGTACCATCCTTCTTCTTGACCAATACTACTGAGGATGAGAAGGGGCTAGAACTGGGCCAAATATATCCAAGCTCCAGTAATTCTTTAATTGTTTTCTCGATCTCATCCTTGTATCTTTTGGGATGCCAGTAAGGAGTGGTGATGACTGCTTGTGTCCCCTCCTCTAGCTCAATAACGTGTTCAAAGCCTCGGTCTGGCGGTCTACCTGATGGAAGGTCCCGAAAAACCTTTTCATGCTTCTGTAGCAAGGCCTAAATGTCACTTGGGTGTCGTGTGCTGGTTTCTGGGGGTTTCCTAAAGGTGACCAAACATTCCGGAGCCCATTCTATATCATCCTGTCGGAGGACTGCCTCCATTCTCTGTGACGAGACCGGTTTTGGGGGATAAGTATTCATGCCCTTCAAAACTACCCGTTTGTCGTCTGGCCCCTGGAACTCCATTTCCATTGCCCTGTAGTCTATAGGGTATTTCCCTATGTAATAAAGCCATTGAACACCCAATACTACATGAGTATCTGATACATCTACTACATAGAAGGAATCTGTCATCTCATAATTACCTAAGGTGACATTCAATTTTGAAATCCAATAGTTGCACTCCATGCTGGAGTTCCCGGTTACTGCTACAGTGAATCCTTCGAATTTCTTGGTCTGAATACCTCTCTTGGCTACCCAAGCGAAGTCAATAAAATTGTGGGTTGCTCCCCCATCAATCAATACTCCTACTCTATGACCCTGTACTACTCCTCTGACCCTGAGAGTATGGAATCTTGGTACTTCAGATAATGTAGCAATGACTCCCTCTGGTGTATCACCCTGGTGTGATTCTTCCTCAACTGCCCGTAGTTCTTCTGTGGCTTCCTGCTCATAGTCATCCTCATCATTGTCCGAATATACCTCGATGTAGTGAGCCTTCGCCTTCCCTGCACACCTGTGTCCTAGTACCCATGGTTCCTGACAAGTGAAACATAGTTTCTTCCTCCTCAAGTATTTCCTAATGTCCTCGTCTAACCATGTTTTCTTGGGAACATCCTGCTGGAAAGGTTTCTTGTCCTTGTCCCTAACAGGGAAGTTGGTTTTGAGCGGGAACCTGTTCTTGGGGACTGAATCATGTAGATCTCTGGCTCTGCTAATGGCATCCTGCAGAGTGAGGGGTTTGTAGGCTTTCACCCATCCCCATAGTGGCTCTGTTAGGGCCTCAGTAAATAACATAGTCAACCTGCTCTCTGACACATCTGTTACCATGACCGCTATCCTTTGGAATTCTGAGATGAAGGCTTCTGCACTACCTGTCTGTTTGAGTTGAGCCAACTCCCTGAAATGTATCTCTGGATCCTTCCTGTCAAACCACTCCATGAGCTTCTGAGTGAACTCACCGTAGGAGTGTATGGTGTTGTGACCCAATGTCACCAATCCGTGGTACCACCACTCGTGAGCTTCTCCATCCAGGTGGAGTGTAGCCAATTTAATGGCATCTGTCTCTGTCATGAGATTGAGTTGGAAATAGGTATCCAACTTTTGAACCCATATCCTCGCTAAAACTCTGCGAGTCCCATCAAAGTTTGGGATGGTCAACCTGCCCAAGGTCCTCTGCAACTCATAGTTGTGATTGAATCCCTTGTTGAAATTCCTGGGCCTGTTCCTACTCTTCATGTTGCAGAAATCCGAAAAAGACGTGGCGGCATGAAACTCATCCTGTAAGTCTCTATATTCCTGCAAATAAACCCCAAAAGGTTCGCTAGGTTCTACCTGCATGATTGGACCACCTACTGTATCTGCCAAGAAGTGAGGCATGGTAGGCCTATTGGAAGGTCTGCTATATATGTGCGGTGTATTCTGTATATTAGTGTACGCAACCTTTCCACTGCTGCTTGTAGATCCTCGATCTACCGGTGAGGGAGGTGTACTGTTGATACCTATTTCTGGTTTCGCAGATAATCTGTTGATTGCATTGAGTACATCTTTTTGCCCTTTGGCTAAGTCTTGCAATGCAGATACTAAGTTACGAAACTCCATCCTGTCCTCCTCTTCTCCCGTTCATTTTCCCTTATCAGAGTATATACCTGTTTGTTCGATGTCTGAGCTGATAACCTCTAGTTGGATATCCTCAAATTCCCCTGTGTATCTACTCTTTCTTCTCCTATAGGTTACAAAAGGGTCTCCTTCTGTATTCATCTATGTCTCATTTCTTAAGCCCACAGCTGGCCAAGAAGATAGCTCTCATACCACTGTAATATCCCAAATCCCGATATTTTCTAATTCTAAGCAAATACGCTGATACAACCGGGCATGCAAACTGCCATGCAAAAATCCCTATTTTATAGCAAAAATTAGGGATAGGGTTTATAGGATAAAATGAACACTTACCACTGATAAGCTGGCTAGTCTGCTCCTGAGAGAGTATGCATGCATCAAGAGCTGAATCGAAGATGAACCAATATCTTCTGCTTCCGATGAAACTCCAGCAACATGAACCCCAGATCAGCTAAGGGTGACGTTTTTAGTGAAGGAGGTGTCCGATGAAGCTGTTGATTTGCAGGACTGATAGCCTTCCCGTGTCGAAGAGAATGACTAGCACATGCGGAAATTCTGAGGTCTCTAGGCAAGCTAGCGAATTGTTCTAGAGGTGCAACTGCTCACGCCCCCCTAATCCCGAAATCGCTGATAACTGCTCAAGATGAGCACGATTGGATCTGATAATCACCGGGTACTGGAGTAAGATGTCGATGATGAGAATGGTGCCTGAATTTTGAAGGTTAACTGAGATCTGAAGACCCAGCGAATGATTAGGGCTTTCCGACTGAAAACCCCTTGCGGCTGCACACGTGCCCCTGCAACAATCTCTGTCGTATACTGGATAACTATGAATAAATGAAAGAGCAAATGGTGAACCTGTATGGCTTACCCTGAATGAGACTAGGGCAGATATCTCACTGCCGAAACCCCGCTAGTTGAAGACGTCGTCTCCAACCCCAACTGTTGTGCTGCACGTTGTGCTGCTATTCAAGAGCTCCAAAATAATAATCATCCCAAAGTGAGTCTCCTTTCACTTTATCTTCATTTTATTACTTTCAACTGCGAAAACCCTAATCTTTGACCTAATTAGGTCACTTTATTTTCTAATTTGCAGTTGACTTGCATGCATGCGCATGCAGACTTAAATGTGTGCATGCATCATTAAATAATGCTTAGATGGCATGCATGATGGTGGCCCTTCTTGACCTAATGGTGATAACATGATGATGCCCTAGATTTTCTATAGATGGCATCAATCGTTAGATGATTCCCTAACTGTCAGTAACCACTCGAACCCACAAGAATCACATAGGTTAGCAGTTTTGGTCCTCAATGCCTAATCAGATGAGGACATTACAAAAGTTGTCTTCACATCTATCTGGTTTAAACTCCACTTCATCTTGGATACAAGTGCCATGATGGTTCTAATGGAAGTGTACCTTGCTATTGGCGCAAATGTCTCTTCATAATCAATTCCCTCTTTCTGAGAGAATCCTCTAGCCACAAACCTTGCCTTGTATTTCTCAATACTTCCATCAGTTGCATGCTTTATCTTGTAGATCCACTTGGAAGATACCACACTTTTGCCTTCTGGTTTGGGAACTATATCCCAAACATCATTCTTCATTATTGATTAGTATTCTTCCGTCATTGCTTCTACCCATTCTTTCTTCTATATAGCTTCTTCATAATCGGTAGGTTCTTGATCTATAAGATCACACATAAAAACCACATAACTGAAAAATGGCTTTGGCTTCTTGCTTACTCTTATGGAGCCTTCTGGAGCTCCATACTTCTCTGCTTCTTGTATAATTTATCTTGCCCAAGTAGGCTTTCTCTTTCCTGACATATTCAAGGTAGGAGGTTCTTGAGGTTCTAGCATATCATGGTCTTCAGGTGTTTCATCTTCGGGGGAGGGTGCCTCTTCTACATTTTTGGGAGGTACATCTTCTTCATATACTTCTTCATGCTGACACTTTATGGATCTCTTGAGAGTTGCTTCTTCGTCAAATGTTACATCTCTACTAATCTCCATGTGATGGAATCCTGGAATGTATATTATAAAGGCTTTGGAGACTTCGCAGTATCCAACAAATATTCCCTTCTTTCTGGAAGGGTCCAACTTGGTTCTATTTTCTTTTGGTATGTGAATATATACTAGGCAACCAAATATCTTGAAGTGGCTCACTTCAGGCTTCTTTCCTATGAACATTTCTTTTGGAATCTTGAATCCAAGCGCACTATGGGATACTCTATTTTGTACACAAACCGTGGTCCTTGCTGTTTCAGCTCATAGACGCATAGGAAGATCTTGATCATGTATCATTGTCTTCACTGCTTCCATAATGGTCCTATTCTTTCTTTCTGCAACACCATTCTTGTTGAGGATTGTAGGGAGTAGTTAGTTCCCTCTTCATTCCAGCTTCTTTACAAAAGGCTTCCAAATATTTTGAAGTATATTCTCCACCATTGTTTGTTCTGAGTGTCTTGATTCTTCCTTTTGA
Organism: Pseudotsuga menziesii; assembly: GCA_001517045.1. Taxonomy (NCBI): domain Eukaryota; kingdom Viridiplantae; phylum Streptophyta; class Pinopsida; order Pinales; family Pinaceae; genus Pseudotsuga; species Pseudotsuga menziesii. The sequence goes on from LPNX010544700.1 coordinate 8,182, forward strand.
ATGATTCTCTATCAAGGCTTTGAATTCCTTGAATTTTCCAAATACTTCATCCTTCGCTTTCAAGAAATATATCCATGTCTTTCTTGAATAGTCATCAATAAATGTAACATAATATTCATAACCACTCAGAGATGTGAAGGGCATTGGACCACATACATCTAAATGGATTAATTCCAGCGTACATTTAGTCTTTGTCTCACTTCAGAAGTTTGTGCAACTTCAAAAGCTATTCTTATTGTCCTCCTTCGAGAGTTGAACTTGTTGTAATAATTCATCTAAACCCTAGAAAGAACAATACAATCCTTGGGGAGAAAAGCCAACAATAAAATAATAAATAAAATAATAAAATATAAAATTATTTATTGCACGCCCAAGTGAAGTCGGCCCCAGTTATTTTCTGGGTGGCAAAACAGTATAAATAGAAGGCGCCCCTCCTCATTTCAGCACACAACAGCAGCGCAGCAGCTACACAACAGTTCGCAGTTTTCTGGGAAAGACAGCAGCTACATAGTAGCTCAAAAGTAGACTGATTTTCAGGGTTTCATATTTGGAAGGCATTTCCATATTTTTCTTTTTCTTTCTTCATTGTACTCTGATCTCAGAATTATCATCTCTAGACGAAGGTTGCTGGGTTTTTCCCAATTGGGTTTCCCAGGTGAAAATTACTTATGTTATTGTTTTGTGCTTTGTCTATCTTCTAGTGATCCTATTGATAAATGCAATTAAGATATACTGCTATAATTTATAAGAAAATCTAACATGGTATCAAAGCAGTACTAGAAGAAGCCATTGTCGGAACTCTGCCGGAACCTATCGAAACTAGGGTTTCATCTTTCAAGATCTTCACTCAACCTTTTGGCAGAAAAAAAGCCTTGGGAATTTCGCTCTAAGGAAGGTGCATCTTTCTGTCGAAACAGAATTGGATTCTGAGCATTTTCAATTTTGGCTTGTCACTACTGCAGAAAATTAGGGCTTTTCACAGAAGTGGAATTTTTGAGTGAGCCCAACATAGGATTGTTCTCCTCTTCAAAATCGAAATTTAGAGACCAAGATCGAAATTTTTGGTTGAGTAAATCTCCGGGAAAGCCAAACCCTAATTTGACCCCAAACCAAAAAACCAGCACTACAGAAGATCAACTCTAGATCTAGATCTGTAGTCAAGATGATCAGCATGAAGGTTGAAGATCGTTTGGAAGGGGCTTCCAATTTCATCCCCTGTAGTCTAGGGTTCTTCTTCTAGTAGGAAAAAATGACCTATTACAGTTTGTAAAGGCAAAGGTCCCAGAACCAGAAGTCGAAGAAGACAAACATCGCTGAAGAAAGGATGATGCCAAAGCAAGGAGAATTTTAGTGGACTCAATTAGAGATCACTTGGTTCCTCAGATATCAGAAAAGACGACGGCGAGGAGGATGTTCAAAACCCTAAAGAAATCATTTGAACATAGTAGCATCAATGTGACTCTCACATTGACGAATCAACTGTCGAACATGAAGATGACGAAGTCCGAGGATATTGCCTCATATTTCATGAGGATCACCAAGCTCCGGGACAAGCTAAAGTCCAGTGGAGACAATCTTGAAGAAAAGGATCTTGTCATGACCACCTTAAATGGTCTCCCACCATTTTGGGAGTCTTTCATCCAGACTATAAGTGGTCGAACCAAGTTGCCCAAATTTGATAAGTTATGGGCAGAATGCACTCATGAAGAAACAAGAATTGCAACACGCCAAAGACTTCATGGTACTCAACCTGAGGAAAATCAAGCGTTCGTATCACATACCAAGAAAGGCAAGGGAAGGGGGAGGAAGCCGTACATTCACAAGCATCAAGACAAGAGATCAAGTCCTCCCCCAGATCAGAAGAAACAAAAGAAGGATCTATCTCAGATCCAATGCTACAGGTGCCAAAAATACGGTCATTATGCCAATAGCTATCGAAGTTCTCACAAAAGGAAGCATGAAGCTTCAATTGCTGATGTAGAAGAAGACCCTCCTCATAAGGAGCCAAGGAAGGATGATCGTTTGAAGTTCTTCTTCTAAGAATTGATATGAAGATCCAGATTGTGATGATCGTCAAGCAAGCATATGAAGACCAGTGTACCCTGATAGTGGGAGCCCACCCACACAACTACAAAAGATAAGTATTTTATTTTACATGCTCTAGTAGATTAGATCTGGTTGTTTTTTAATATGTTCTACACATATCTACAATTCAGATAGTTAACAAGTAGGCTCGTCTAGTATTTGTTATACACATGATTGTTTAAATAGCCTGTCATGCTGCACAACCCATCAAGGATGACAACACCTTTATAACATACTTGGAGTAGTACACACTCTTAACAGTATGCTATAATGGAGACCATAAGCATCCAGATAATGGCCTTTACGTGTGTTGTATCGAAGCATTGACTAAAAGGTTGCCGACATTATTTTGTTAATACATTGATTGTGAAATATTGTTAACCATCTGATGGGATTTGACTTGTAGGGAATGCCACGATCTACAAGGACAAGTGATCCCATTGATATACGAATGGAACGGAAGCAAAAAGCCTCTAGAAGCATGTATTATGACTCTCGGACCCAGAATAATCTCATGCAGAGATTTGGTGATCGGAAGTAGAAAGCTTCTACGAATGTCAGTCTATATGCTACTTCAACAAGATTTACTCAACCGACTTCTGAGAGACAGAGGGAGTTATCCCTCAAAGACAAGGATTCTAGTCTATTACATATGATAGAAACTTGACAACACTAATGTTGTGACTCGATCAAGACAAATGAAAGATCCTTGATGAACCTGGTCGTCACTAGGATGGACAATTACTTTCCATTCTATATTCATGTGCCCAAGTTAGAACCTTCAGGCAAGAAGAAAACATTCGTGGGATATTGCAAGTCTTCAAAGGATGACAGAATATACTTCCTAGGATCGAGGCAAATCGAAGTAAGTCGAGATGTGACCTTTGAAGAAGAAATGGCTATCCGAAAAGGAAGAGGATCAGATATGGAGATTGATGACGATGAAGAAATGAGATCATCTCCCCTCCAAACATTAAGAGGGAGTCTGAAGAAATGAATAAATCGATCAGTTCCATTGATCCAATTGAACAAGATGATGCTCCCACAGATATGGCAGTAAGTCAAAAAAGACCCAGATGGGCACGACAAATTTTGCAGAATGCAAAGGAGCATGAAGTTCCGCATGGAGCAGATGGGAGGCCAGATTTGTTGCCCGAGGGCTCTCTTAGAAAGAGGGAGTCAATTATGATGAGACATTTTCTCCTATGGCTAGATATGCTTCCACCAGATCAGTTATTGTTATTTCAGCTATGGGATGGAAGTTGTATCAAATGGATACCAAGACAGCGTTTCTCAATGATATTGTTGCCACATTACTTCTTGCGATTAGAAGTATAGTAAAGGCAAGAGAAGATTTTCCTAGGTCAAGGATATTACACCATGGATATGCTGAAGAGATTCAGAATGTTGGACTGCAATTCCATAGCTACTTCGATGGATACAAATTTGAAGAAGCAAAGAGATTCTGCTCCAGATTCAAATTTGATTGATCCCACCATGTATTGCCAGTTGATTGGGTACTTGATGTATCTGACGAACACCAGAGCAGACATTTGTTTTGCTATGAATGCTCTCAGTCAGTTCATGTGCGAACTGAGGCAGATTCACTGTTGCTACAAAACATGTACTCAGATACTTACATGGCATTGTGAGATATGATCTACGATATGACTCAGATTGTGACTTAAGATTGCAAGGGTTTACAGACTCAAATTGGTCCGGATGCACTACAAATAGGAAGAGAATTTCAAGATGTTGTTTCAGTTTGAGTTCTACAGTAATTTCCTAGTACAATAGGAAGCAGAACTCAATAGCTCTCAGTACTGCAAAGGCCAAGTATATGACTGCTAGTTCAGCAACCAGGGAAGCAGTTTGGCTTCGTCAACTTCTTGCAGTATTGTTGGCCAGATTCCAGAGCCAACCGTAATTCACTAAGATAACCAAAGTTGTGTGCAGATGTTAGTGAATCCTGTATTTCATGACAAGTCGAAGCACACACAGACTCAGTATCACTTCATACATGATATGGTGCAGAAAAGTGCAGTCGAGCTCCAGTATATTTCGACAGACGACCAGACTGAAAATGTTCACACCAAGCCTCTTCCCAGGATGAAGCTTGAATACCTTCGCGGAAGACTTGGAGTAGAAGAGAACGTATCCCTCCTTGAGAAGGAGAGATGACTGAGAGACATTTACCATACTTTCACCCAGATACCTCTACCCGTCCAAGTTCTCAACCAGGTATGGGAGAAATCCCATCGACAGATGAGACAGACAGGTAGTAGATGGTTGGGTTCACCCAGGTACCTCTGCTCGTCCAGGGTCTCAGCCAGGTATGGGAGGAATCCTATCAGCAGATGAGACAGACATGTAGTAGATGGTCGGGTTCACACAGGTGCGTCTGCTTGTCCAAGTGCTCAGCCAAGTATGGGAGTAATCCCATCGACAGATGAGTCGAACAGGTAGTAGATGGTCGTGTGATTGCATAGATACCTCTACTCGTTCGGGTTCTCAGCCAGGTATGGGAGTACCCCATCGGCAGATGAGTCGAACAGGTAGTAGACGGTCATGCACGTGTGCTCATCTGGGATCTCTAGCCAGGTATGGAAGTATTCCATCGGTAGTAGACACGGATAGGTAGCAGAAGATTCTCTCTCAGACATCTGGATAGAACAAAATTATAAAGAGAACCTTCAGTACGTTTAGAGATGATGGAGACAGTATAGATGTACAGATGAAACCCAGATGATGATGATGTTGATGAAGACCGAGGAATACCTTCCTTGTTGAGAGGGAGAGGTGGAGTTTGTGCAACTTCATAAGCTATTCTTATTGTCCTCCTTTGGGAGTTGAACTCGTTGTAATTATTCATCTAAACCCTAGAAAGAACAATGTAATCCTTGGGGAGAAAAGCCAGCAATAAAAGAATAAATAGAATAATAAAATATAAAATTATTTATTGCACCACCAAGTGAAGTCAGCCCCAGTTATTTTTTGGGTGGCAAAACAGTATAAATAGAAGGCGCCCCTCCTCATTTCAGCACACAAGAGCACCGCAGCGGCTACACAGCAGTTTGCGGTTTTCTGGGAAAGACAGCAGCTCAGAAATACACTGATTTTCAGGGTTTCATATTTGGAAGGCATTTCCATATTTTTCTTTTTCGTTCTTCATTGTACTCTGATCTCAGAATTATCATCTTTAGACGAAGGTTGCTTGGTTTTTCCCAATTGGGTTTCCCAGATGAAAAATACTTGTGTTATTGTTTTGTGCTTTGTCCATCTTCTAGTGATCCTATTGATAAATGCAATTAAGATATACTGCTACAATGAAATATCCCAAATCCCGATATTTTCTATTTCTGCCAGGCAAAAATCCCTATTTTATAGGAAAAATTAGGGTTAGGGTTTGTGAGATAGGATACACACTTACCACTGATAACTGGCTGAACTGCTGCAGATAAAGTCTGCAAGTACTGAGATCTGGATCGGAGAGGAACTGATCTCTCCCGTCTCCGGTGAATGCTCCAGCAATAAGACGCCCAAGCAGAGAAAAAGGTGACACCCTCAAGGAAGGAGGGGCCCGATGGATCTGCCGATTTGCAGGGCTGATAGCCTTGCTGTGCCGGAGAGATTGGCTGGAAAATACTGCAATTCTGAACCCTCTAAGTATGATAGCGTCTTGGTTCTATGAGGCAGCTGCTCACGCCTCTGGTGGTCTGGAAATGCTGATAACTCATTCGGACGAGCTCAGATGGAGCTGATAGTCACTGGGTACCGGAGTATGAAGCTACTGGTGAGAATGATGCCTGAGTTTCGGAAGGAAACTGAGATCTAAAGGCCCAATAGCTGATTAGGGCTTTCTGGTTGAAAACCCCCTCTTACGGCTGCACCGTGCCTCTGCAACAATCTATACCCTGTGCTATATAACTGATGAATGAAATGAAGAACAAGTGGTGAACCAGTATGGCTTACCCGGAATAAGACTAGGACAGATGTTTCACTGCCGAAATCCTGTTAGCTGAAGACTCCGTCTCCAACCCCAACTGCTGTGCTGCTATCCCAGTGTTCCCAAAATAATCAATAATCATAAGTGAGGTCTCCTCTTGCTTTACCTTCTATTTATAAAGTTCAACTGTGCAAAACCTAATCTTTGACCTAATTAGGTCACTTTATCTTCTAATTTGCCGTTGACTTGCATGCAAAGAGCATGGTCATGTATGGAGCATGGAAAAGAGCATGGTCATGCAAAGAGCATGGTCATGCAAAGAGCATGGTCATGCATGAAGGTGGCCTTTGGCCCAGGTGGCCCTTCTTGACCAAGTGAGGATGCCGTAGATCTTCTATGGATGGCATCAGTCCTGATCTGATTCCCTAGTTATCAGTAACCGCTTGAACCCACAGGAATCACATAAGTTAGCGGCATAGGTTAGCGGTATGGGCCTCAGGGCCTAAAAGGAAGAGGACATTACAGTCCTCCCCGCTCGAGATTGCTTGTCCTCAAGCAACTTCAAACTGGGATGTTGCAATACCTGTTCACCTTCCCAAGTGGCATCCTCTGGCGGTAGTTCTTTCCATTGAACCAAATATTCCTTGATCACCCTGTTCCTGAGCTTCCTCTCTCTGGTCTGTATGATCCGTTCAGGAATCAGTATCAACAGTCCTTCATCATCTAAAGGGGGCAATTCGGTAGATGGAGCAATGTGTTGTCCGAGAGTCTTCTTCAGGCTGGACACATGGAACACATTGTGGATTTTGCTTTCTCTGGGCAGCTCTAGCTCATATGCCACCTCTCCCACCTTCTGAATTATTTTGTATGGTCCATAGAAGCGGGGTTTTAATTTCTCTGCTCCTTTTTTCTTAAGTGACGACTGTCTGTAAGGCTGGAGCCTTAAGTAGACTAAATCCCCTACCTCAAAGCTCCGCTCAGTCCTGTGTTTGTCGGCATACATCTTCTGTTGATTCTAGGCTGTTCGTAAATTCTCTTTCAATACCTTCAGGATGTCCTGACTGTCCTGTATCCAATCCTTAGCCTTAGGAGCCCTGCTATCTCCAAATGCTAAATCTGCATAGTCCAAGGCCTCATAACCATATAATGCCTTAAAAGGAGTCATCCTAATAGACATGTGATAAGTAGTGTTGTAGCAGTACTCTCCCAAGTGTAGCCATTTGATCCATGTTCCCTGTTGCCCTGCTACATAGTTCCTGAGATAACCTTCGATCCACTTGTTGACGATTTCTGTTTGCCCGTCACTCTGGGGGTGATAGCTCATACTAGTAGCCAGTTCGGTCCCCACCAATCTAAATAGTTCCTGCCAAAAGGCACCTGTGAACCTGCTATCCTGGTCGCTGACAATGGTCTTAGGCAACCCATGTAACCTGAAAACTTCCCTGAAAAATAACTTTGCCACCTGAGCTGCCGAATAGTCTGATGGTATCGAGAAGAAGTGTGCAAACTTGGTCAGTCTGTCAACTACCACATATAAACAATCTCGCCCTTGGACCTTGGGCAAGCCTGTAATGAAGTCCATGGAGATGCTCTCCCACTTCTGCTTTGGAATCGGTAGTGGCTGAAGTAGCCCTGCTGGATGTGTGTTCTCAACCTTGTTCTGCTGACAGATGCCACATTCCCGGACATGCTGCATAATTTCCCCCTTGAGGCCCTTCCATGAGAACCTCTCTCTGATCTGCCTGTAGGTCTTTAAGAACCCTTGATGCCCTGACAAAGGAGAATCGTGAGCTGCCTGGATGATCTTCTTCCTCAATGTGGATTCTGGAACGAGATATATCCTGTTTTTGTAGTAGATGATGTCATCCACAATCCTGTATCTGTCATCTTGAATTTGCCCGTCCAATAATTCGCTTAATTTATTTTTGGAGTATTCCACTAAGAGCAATGCCCTCCAGTCCGTGGATATACCACTGAGAGATAATGGGCCTGGACGCCTAGATAATGCATCAGCTACTACATTAGTCTTACATTTCACGTACTCGATCTCGAAATCATAGGCTTGTACCTTGCTGACCCATTTCTGCTGTCGCTCATTCAGTTCCTTCTGATCCAAGAAATACTTGAGGCTGTTATGATCTGTTTTAATTTTGAACTTACTGCCCACCAGGTACTGTCTGAATTTTGTGAGAGCATGCAAGATAGCTAGCATCTCTTTGTCACATATGGAATAATGGCGCTCGTAGTTCTTTAGTTTACGGCTCTCGAATGCAATAGGGTGATGATTCTGCATCAATACTGCTCTTAACCCTTCTCCTGAGGCATCACATTCTACTGTAAAGGGTTGTGAGAAGTCTGGCAATGCTAACACTGGGCAAGAGCTCATGATAACCTTCATCTCCTCGAAAGTTTTCTGCGCTAAGTCTGTCCAAGTGAATGCCCCCTTCTTGGTGAGATCTGTGAGGGGTGCTGCAAACTGAGAGAATCCCTTAACGTACCGCCGGTAATACGTGCACAGACCTAGGAACCCTCTCAATTCTGTCACTGTTTTTGGCGCCGGCCAATCTCTGATAGCTCGGATTTTCTCCATGTCCACCTGTACTCCTCCATTGATCACATGTCCTAAGTACAGCATTTCCTTCATGCCAAACTCACACTTGGACATTTTCGCGTAAAGCGACTGTTCTTCTAAAATACTCAACGTCT
>LPNX010544700.1:17141-44601 GCA_001517045.1 Pseudotsuga menziesii
GGATGTTGTAAGCTGGTCTCTGGGGGTTTCCTGAAGGTGACAAAACATTCTGCAGCCCATTCTATATCATCCTGTCGAAGCACTGCCTCCATTCTCTGTGACGATACCGGTTTTGGGGGATAAGTGTTCATGCCCCTCAAAACTACCCGTTTGCCATCTGGCCCCTGAAACTCCATCTCCATTGCCCTGTAATCTGTAGTGTATTTTCCTATGGAGTAAAGCCACTGAACACCCAATACCACATGAGTATCCGCTACATCCACTAAATAGAAAGAGTCTGTCATCTGATAGTTACCCAAGGCAACATTCAGTTTTGGGATCCAGTAGTTGCACTCCATGCTGGAGTTCCCGGCTACTGCTACAGTGAATCCCTCGAACTTCTCGGTCTGAATACCTCGTTTGGCTACCCAAGCGGAGTCAATGAAATTGTGGGTGGCTCCCCCATCAATCAGAACTCCTACTCTGTGACCCTGCACTACTCCCCTGACCCTGAGAGTATGGAATCTCGGTACTCCAGACAGTGTAGCAATGACTCCCTCTGGTGTATCACCTTGGTGTGATTCCTCTTCAGTGGCCTCCTACTCATCGTCGTCCTCGTCACTGTCTGAATACACCTCAATGTAATGTGCCTTCACCTTCCCGGCGCATCTGTGTCCTGGTACCCATGGTTCCTGGCAAGTGAAGCACAACTTTTTCCTTCTCAAATCTTTCCTGGTGTCCTCATCTAACCAGGTTTTCTTGGGCACATCCTGCTGGAAAGGTTTCCTGTCCTTGTCCCTAACAGGAAAATTGGTTTTCATAGGGAATTTGTTTTTGGGAACTGAATCCTGAAGATCCCTTGTTCTGCTAATAGCATCCTGCAGAGTGAGGGGTTTGTAGGCTTTCACCCATCCCCGTAGTGGTTCTATGAGGGCCTCAGTGAATAACATAGTCAGTCTGCTCTCTGACACATCTGTTACCATAACGGCTAGCCTCTGGAACTCTAAAATGAATGATTCTGCGCTACCAGTCTGCTTGAGTTGAGCCAACTCCCTAAAATGGATCTCTGGATCTTTCATGTCGAACCTCTCCATGAGTCTCTGAGTGAACTCACCGTAAGAATGTATGGTGTTGTGACCCAATGTCACTAGTCCGTGGTACCACCATTTGTGAGCCTCTCCGTCCAAGTGAAGTGTAGCCAACTTAATGGCGTCTGTCTCTGTCATGGGGTTGAGCTGGAAATAGGTATCCAACTTTTGGACCCATGTTCTCGCTGATCCTCCGCGAGTCCCATCAAAGTTTGGGATGGTCAACCTACCCAAGGTTTTCTGCAGCTCATAGTTGTGATTGAAACCCTTGTTGAAATTCCTGGGCCTATTCCTGCTCTTCATGTTGCAGAAGTCGGAGAAAGACATAGTAGCATGAAACTCATCCCCTAAGTCTGTGTACTCTTGCAAATAAGCCCCATAAGGCTCGCTGGGCTCTACCTGCATGACCGGGCCCCCTACTGTATCTGCCAAGAAGTGAGGCATGGTAGGCCTGATAGTAGGTTGTTGTATATGTGGGGAGTGTTCTGGATGTTGGTGTACGCCATCTTTCCACTGCCGCTGGAAGATCCCCACTCTACCGGTGAAGGGGGTGTACTGCTGATACCTGGTTCTGGTTTCGCGGACAGTCTACTAATTGCATTGAGGACTTCCTTTTGTCATTTCGCTAAGTCTTGCAATGCAGAGACCAAGTTGCGAAAGTCCATTCGATCCTCCTCATCTCCCGTTCCTTTTCCCCTATCCGCATGAATACCTGTCTGTTCCATGTCGGAATTGGTATCCTCAAGCTGGATATCTTCAAAGTCTCCTGTGTACCTACTCTTCCTCCTCCTATAGGTTACAAAAGGATCCCCTTCTGTATTCATCTACTTTTCATCTCTTAAGCCCACAGCTGGCCAAGAAAATAGCTCTGATACCACTGAAATATCCCAAATCCCGATATTTTCTATTTCTAAACAATTATGCGGATACAACTGGGCTTACAAACTGCCAGGCAAAAATCCCTATTTTATAGGAAAAATTAGGGTTAGGGTTTGTGAGATAGGATACACACTTACCACTGATAACTGGTTGAACTGCTGCAGATAAAGTCTGCAAGTACTGAGATCTGGATCGGAGAGGAACTGATCTCTCCCGTCTCCAGTGAATGCTCCAGCAATAAGACGCCCAAGCAGAGAAAAAGGTGACGCCCTCAAGGAAGGAGGGGCCCGATGGATCTGCCGATTTGCAGGGCTGATAGCCTTGCTGTGCCGGAGAGATTGGCTGGAAAATACTGCAATTCTGAACCCTCTAAGTATGATAGCGTCTTGGTTCTCTGAGGCAGTTGCTCACGCCCCTGGTGGTCTGGAAATGCTGATAACTCCTTTGGACGAGCTCAGATGGAGCTGATAGTCACTGGGTACCGGAGTATGAAGCTGCTGGTGAGAATGATGCCCGAGTTTCGGAAGGAAACTGAGATCTGAAGGCCCAATAGCGGATTAGGGCTTTCTGGTTGAAAACCCCCCCTTACGGCTGCACCGTGCCTCTGCAACAATCTATCCCCTGTGCTATATAACTGATGAATGAAATGAAGAACAAGTGGTGAACCAGTATGGCTTACCCGGAATAAGACTAGGACAGATGTTTCACTGCCGAAATCCTGTTAGCTGAAGACTCCGTCTCCAACCCCAACTGCTGTGCTGCACGCTGTGCTGCTATCCCAGTGTTCCCAAAATAATCAATAATCATAAGTGAGGTCTCCTCTTGCTTTACCTTCTATTTATAAAGTTCAACTGCGCAAAACCTAATCTTTGACCTAATTAGGTCACTTTATCTTCTAATTTGCCGTTGCGGAAAAGAGCATGGTCATGCATGAAGGTGGCCTTTGGCCCAGGTGGCCCTTCTTGACCAAGTGAGGATGCCGTAGATCTTCTATGGATGGCATCAGTCCTGATCTGATTCCCTAGTTATCAGTAACCGCTCGAACCCACAGGAATCACATAGGTTAGCGGTATGGGCCTCAGGGCCTAAAAGGAAGAGGACATTACATATAATTTATAAGAAAATCTAACACTTCGGAAATGGATTCTTGATATTCTTTTTTTTTGCACATCCTTTGCAAATGCCTTCATGATCGATCTTCAAATCTGGCAAACCCGTCACTGCTTTGCTCACATGGGGTAATGCTTTGTAGTTGATGTGAGCAAGCCTCCTATGTCATAATTCAGTTGGCCTAATGGTCTCATGAACAAGGGTTGTTTCTAAATGTCCCTTGAGTTTATATAAGCCTCCTTCTTCTTCACCAATGACAAATGCATCTTCAATTGATTTTCCTTTGGGCAACATAAGTACTTGTCCATCTATGAATGCAACCCTATAACCTTTCTTATCTAATGCTGAGATAGAAAGTAAGTTCTTCTTCAAACCTGGTACATATAAGACTTCCTTCATCTTCATGGGGGTTCCAGAATCAAGCTTGTAGCTTGCTTCACCAATTCCTTTGATAGAGTATTGATGGTCATCTCCTAATGATACCTTCTAAGGAGAGTTCTTCTCTTCAAGTTTTGATAGAGTTTTCTTTTGTCCTGTCATGTGCTTTGAAGCACCACTATCAATAAGCCATGTATCTTCTCCAGGTGTCACAGACCCAAAGACTGCAGAGAATAATACATACTCTTCTGCATCTTCTTCTTTTACTTGTTTTCTTCGAGGTCCTTCTTCTTCTTCATCTTCATCTTCACCTAGGTGTGCATGATGTCTTTTGTTGTTCTTTTTTTTGTATTCTTCTTTCTATTTCTAGCAATGTGTCCTAGCTTATCACAATTGAAACATTGATAGCTAGAGTAGTTTCTTCTTAGATTGTTTCCTCTTGTCCTTTGGAACTTCTTTGGAGGTTGAGACTCCTTGTGGATTTCCTTCTTGAAGTTAGATTGACTTCCTCCTCTCTTGGTATGGGTGGTTAGGGATTTGTCATCTTCTTTAGGTAGAGCTTCTCTATTGGCTACTCTAGCCTCCTCTTGGATGCAATCTTCCCATACAATGTCGAATTTCATGCTTTCCTTTCTAGCACACATAGTTTGGATGAATGAATCCCAAGGTCTAGTGAGACCATTGAGAGCAGTCATAACTAGCTCATCTTCATCAAGGGAGTCTCCAACGACTTCTAGTTGTTGCTTGAACTGGGAGACCCTTGTGAAGTAGTGTTGGATGGATTCTCCTTGGCACATATTGGTACTCTTCAATTGAGTTCTCAAATTCATCTTTCTATTGATGTTCCTTCCTTCATACATTCTGGCTAGGGCATCATACATCTCTTTCGGGGTCTCCTTGGATGACACTTGGGGAATCAAGAGGTCTTTGATAGAATCAGCAATGATCCTCATTGCCCTAATCAGGTCCTTCTTGTGCTTCTCCTTAGCTCCATCCTCTTCAGATTCTGCAACTTCTTCCTTGATGTATTTGGCAAAATCATTCTCTAAGAATGAGGCCAATCCTATATTTCCATGCTCGTAAATTCTCTATGCCTTCTAGCTTATCCTCAAGCTTCGTGCTTGGGGCCATCTTATCCAGGAGGTCACCAAAAAATGAAATTTTTCAAAATGCAAAATTACCTTACCACAAGATGCGCTTGATTGAGGAGAATTGACCGATACACTTGGTTTCTAGAGATTCCAAATTTTCACCTCTCAAAATTGACTTACGAAATTCTGATCTGCAGTTTCTACAGTTTTCTGGTTTTCTAGTTTTTTGCAGTTTTCTGGTTAAAGTCAAACTAGGGTTTGACTTTCCCGAAGATCTACCCACTCAAAAATTTCGATCTAGGGATCAATAGATGTGCCATAGGGAGGCGCAACTTTGTATGCAATCAAATTTCCAAAATTCCAACTTTGACAAAAACCCTAATTTCTTATCAAAGGGAGAAGGGAGAGAGTTTCACCTTGTGAAAGTTGTCCTATTCAGGCTAGCTTTGATACCATGTTAAGATTCAATATGCTAAGATAGATAACATTAGTATTCAATTCAATTTCACAACAATAGCATAAACATGATCACTAAAAGAAACACAATCACAAGATAGACACCGATTTATCCTGGGAAACCCTCTAGGGGGAGAAAACCCAGCAAAACCTCCTCAATATAGATGATCAAAAGTACAGGGACAAAACCCCAAACAAGTGCTCCTTCTCCTTGCAGATATCTCTCTCTCCTATGCAAATTACACAAGTGAGTGTGTGTGTCCAAATGAGGAGCACATCACTCCTATTTATACTTTATTTTCCACTTCACTTTTTCCCTAACTAGGTTGGCCCCAACAAACTTAACTGGGCCGACTTACCTAGGAAGACTCAAAACAATATAATATTACTTTCTGGAGGGTTCTATCGACCCAACTTACAATGGAGGTTTTACCTCATGACTCTATGATGACCAAATACAATAATAACAGCCTGACGGAGGAATCAAACATCTCCCAATAAATTACAATAATAAAATACAATAGAATATTCTTCGAAGTTACAATATTTAAACAATCTTCACATGTAATATGATGATCTATTTTGACCAAAAGCTAATGAGAACCCACCTGAAACTGCCAAAGAGGAATCTTGAGAGCATACATCCAGTACCTAAGAATGTTAAGGGGTGAACAATAAGGCCATATCTCAACTCCACAAAGTGCTCTACAAAAAGGGCCATCTTGAAGCTTAACTCCCTCAAAGGATCCATCCAAATAACCTGAATATATACTATTTGAACATGTCCTCTCTAATAATCTTATTTAACTCCCATTTGATCAATAAAAGTTGACCAAGGGCACTAGATAGTAGAGACTATCTAAAAGTGGGAAGGGCATTCATAAAGACACCAACTAACTAAAGTAGGTGGGTGACCTCCACGAATAAATAGTCAACTCAAGTGCTAGAAATTGCCATATCCTATGCAGAGCAATAAGCACAAAAAGGATAGTGATCTCTACCAGTTGATGAGTCTACATAGCCTTGAACCCAATGCAAAAGAGAGACCAAAGCTAAAATGGTTTCAATCCTAAATAATCGCATGTGGAACTATCCTCTTCCATCTGATGATGTGATGAAGCATGAGGACCTGGGCTCTCTATTTCATGGCCTAATCAAGCTCAAGATGACTAGGTTCCCAAAACTCCAAACCGTAGAGGATTGTAAGTTTGATAATGTTATCCATGAGATCCATCTTGGATGAGATGTCGTGAAAGTGATTCTGCAAGCACTACCACTCGAGGAGAGCAAGGGGGGCACAACCTTTGAGGTTGGAGGGTTTTCCTCAAGGCAAACTTGTACCCAAAGAACTATACCCTTAAGTATGTGTAGGTAGTAGTGATCTCAATCTACACCCCTCTAAAGTATAAATGATACTCTGAGAGAACATTTTTCGACCGATTAAAGATCATTACCTTGGTTTTACCAAAGGTTGATGTCCACTAACGAAGATTGCAAAAACTAGCTAAAGCATCAAGCTACCTCTATAGCCCTTCTATGGTGGAGGACAAAAGGATCACAACATTAACAATAAGGATAATGGAGATCTAAACCTGCTGTAGATGGAACCCATCCCCTATGTTGTTGCCTAAAATGGCTCATGGCCCAAAAGCTAGTTTTGCATGTGGGGCCCATTTAGGGCCGAATTTTGCAAATAATCCAAATGACGTATTTGAATGCAAGGAATGGATTAAGCACATTTATGGGGCTCATCAATCATCAAGGAGTTAACAAAATTCAGTTACGAGTTAGAAGATGCTCCACATATCAACGAAAACGGCTTTACAAGGATTATCTCCCTATGATGGGTTTTTTTGCAAATTCTTGGTCTAACACCCTTAAATTCTTTAATTTGTTCAGAACTTCAAAGATTCCAGAACTTCAAAGATTCCACAAATAAAGGTGTCAAAGACCATGTTACCTTATGCATAAGTTCCAAGGTCAAAGGCTTCAATGGACATCATCAAAGGCATGAGGGATTCGATGGTCTTCACATCCACAGACTTCACATCAACAAGGAGAGATCCACCATATACTCATCTTATCAAGGGTATCAAGGACCCCAACACCACCAATCAAGTGGGAAGTGGGAACAAAAAAAATTTCAAGAATATCATCATCATATTCAAGGTCTCCATATCATTAAAAACATATCCAATGGTTCCACTATGTATCTTCATCGCCATAAGAGTACCAACACCTCAAAAGATAGGTACAAGGACCTCACCACTAGTTTGCAACACCTTATGGGCTTCTTATGCATGATCACAAGGCTACAACATGCCAATGACCATATAGCGTCCAAGGGCCATCAAACCACCATATGTGTGGGTTCAAGACACAAACTTCCAAGGACACCAAGGACCCCATAAGAATGGGTTCCAACATACCACCATAAGTGTGGGTTTCAAGACCCAAATCTCCGCATGCAAGAGGATCAAGATCTAAGCTTGTGGATTCAAGGACCTCACAAGAACTCAACAACCTCAAGACCATCCAATGCAAGCAATGGGCTCCAGCATCAACACATCAAGGGACTTACACACATGAGCCACATCATCCATTCAACAACCAATCAAGAGACCAAAACAAGTACAAGCATAACAAGCAGCACAAAGACCAATAACCAAAGATCAACCAGGAGCAAGGAACTCAACAATGGACTCAAATAGGACCATGATACAACTTAGGGGCACTTGACCAATTCAATGGGTAACCGAGGCTTTTTCCATTGTTCCAAGGCCTCCAAGGGCTTCAAGCTTGGGCTTGGACAAGGTCAAAAGGGCTCCTCTGACACAGACAACCACAAACTAAACACTAACCCTCAAGGGCTCCACAAGGGGCACCAAGGACTTAACAGTTGGCATCAATGACCAGACATCATTGGCATCAATGACAACTTAATCAACAGACTGTTGTCATAAATTTGTGAAATTTTGTTGCTTTTGGGAAAGAGAAAAAAATTATATGTAAAGAAGATTTCTAAGTTTCTTCTTGAATAAAAATTTCTTCTCTTTGGATTTTCCCCAGGTTGGGGTCTTGCCTTGGTCAAGGTTGACCAAAAACTAGTTGTGTTCAATGTACCTGTTCAGTTTCATGGGTTTGAAGGGCTTTTAGCATGGTGTTTTCAATTTCAAAGTATTGCAAGTGGTCCTTTAATTAAAAACCTGGTTATTGAAAGTGTTTGACAAAATTTCTGAATGAGAATCTTCTTTATTTTTGTCATTTTTCTTCATGGTATCAGAGCGACACTAAACTAGGAAGCAAGCAAGTATTTCGCAATGCTCTTTTTAAACAAGTGCAAAAGAAAGTTATGGTAGTGTTTCAAAGTTCTGGTTGAGAGTGATTTTCCAATGACGAATATACGGTTTGAGGACAGGTTGGACGGTGTGTCCAACTATGTACCATGGAAGGTAAGAATAACCACAGTACTAAAAGAATGGGAGATTTGGAAGTTTGCAACCAGTACCATGACCATGCCAACTGACAAGGATGAGCTTGAAGAGCATGAAGCTCTTGATGCTAGGGCTCAGAGGGTAATCCTGGATGGGGTTAACGACCACCTGATTCTGCATTTAGCTGAGAAGAAAACAGCTAAGGAAATGTGGGATACATTGAACCAACTATTCGAAGCTAAAAACGAGAACCGCAAGATGGCGCTTAGAGACAAGCTACATAGTGTAAAAATGTTTAAAGACAAGAATGTATCCTCCTATCTAACTCATGTTGCATAGGTAAAGGACAAATTGGTAGCATCAGGGGTGATAGTCCTGGACTCTGTGTTGGTGAGGATGGCCCTGAGGGCTTCACCAAGAATACATCTCTCGCTGAGAGGGAGTGTTGATTTTTCCTAAGCAGCATCGAGAGCCATTCTCTGGGATAATGGAGGCACCTGGTCAGTTACCAGGAAATCAACTCAATATGGGACTGGGACCTCAGCCTAGGGTTGAGGTCCATTCTCTAGGAGAATGGAGGCACCTGGTCAGTTACCATGAAATTAACCCAGGCTAGGACTGGGACCTCAGCCTAGGGCTGAGGGCCAATCTCTGGGAGAATGGAGGCATCTGGTCAATTACCAGGAAATTAACCCAATCTTGGACTGGGACCTCAGCCTAGGGATGAGGGCCATTCTCTAGGATAATGGAGGCGCTTGGTCAATTACCAAGTAATCGACATTGAGTCATTGTAATGTCCTCTTTTAATTAAATCACCAGAGACGCCTGTTAACCTATTTTATTCCCATAGGTTCGAGCAGGTATTAAAGAAAAGGGAATAACTGAGGACTAATATCACTAGGAGGAGAAAGGAACATCAATTCAGTATTATTAAGTCATCAATATAGTAAAGAAGGCCATCATAGTTAATATCATAAAGCATGCAGAGCATGCAAGCCTTATTTCTCCAGTCTTAAAGTCAACAAGAAATTAGAATTGCATTGCATGCATGCCTGGGGCTGAGAGCCAATCTCTAGGAGAATGGAGGCATCTGGCCAGTTACCAGGAAATTAACCCAGTCTTGGACTGGGACCTCAGCCTGGGTATGAGGGCCATTCTCTGAGATAATGGAGGCGCTTGGTCAGTTACCAAGTAATCAACATTGAGTCATTGTAATGTCCTCTTTTAATTAAATCACCAGAGACGCCCGTTAACCTATTTTATTCCCATAGGTTCGAGCGGGTATTAAAGAAAAGGGAATAACTGAGGACCAATATCACTAGGAGGAGAAAGGAACATCAATTCAGTATTATTAAGTCATCAGTATAGTAAAGAAGGCCATCATAGTTAATATCATAAAGCATGCGGAGCATGCAGGCCTTATTTCTCCAATCTTAAAGTCAACAAGAAATTAGAATTGCATGCATGCAAAAGTAAAGCGCAAACCCTAAAAGTGACATGCAAACCCTAAAAGTACATGCTACCGCTATATAAGAAGGGTCATTGAACCAAAGGGATTATCTAGGATTATTATTGTTGATTTTGGGTTTCGGAGCAACAGCAGCAAGTGCAGCAGAAGCAGTTGGGGTTGAAGATGGAGGTCTTCAACTAACAAGGGTTTCGGCAGTGAAATCTATCTACCCTAATCTCTTTCAGGGTAGGCCATCCAGGTCTATCATCGACATTCATCGTATTCTTCCGTATTCAGTGATCCAACACACACAAAAGATTTATTTGCAAGTTCATGTTTTGCAGCTAGGGAATCGCTGGAAACCCCCAGAAGAATTCACTTAGTTTTTCCTCTACATGTCAGTTTTATATTTCTTGGCAAGCTCATTACCCAGCATTGGGTGATTATCAGCTTCCTGTGGGCACACCTGGAGCAACTAGCAACAAAAACGTGGGTGAAGGGGACATAAGCACCAGAAATCCAGATCAATTCACTAGGTGCCTTAGTGAAGGAAAACCTCTACATGTGACATCCAGTATCTTCGGCGGGTATAGACCATCCTCCCGACAAAGTTCCAGCAGAAATGGGCACCTCCTCCTCCAAAAACGTCAATATTTTCCAGAAGAGGGCACACTTGTAGCCGAGCGTCGAACTGAGGAGAATAACACTAGATTCTGGCACACCTTGCATGCATCATATCTATGGAGTACTATCAGCTCATTTATCAGTGGTATGTGTATATCTTTCTCCTAAATATCTTTGTCCTATAATCTCTCCAGTTTTGCTATATTTTAGGGCCATTTGGCACGGCACCTTGCATGCACGTTTTATTCAGTGTTTTTGCACCATCTTGAGTGTATAAGCAAACAACATAGTAGCAAGAACAATAGAATATTAATTTGGGATAGAAAATATCCTATAAAACAAAGGTTGTAGCAAATATCCTATAAGCTACTTAAATACGAGAAAACCCTAGTTACCTCAAACCCTTATGGGTTCTCCACCGTCAAGCCAACTTCATAAGACTAACGACCATGCACCAACAGAATCGGCACAAGAACACGAGATTACAAGAGCAAAATAGAGTATTAAAATTTCAACCCCTAGAGGAGAAATCGGCCTCCTTTAAATAGCCTAGGAGGGTTGATTTCGTCTTTGAATGAGACCTAGGGTTTGTTACAAAGTTGTTACAAGAGAAATTGCATTGTAATAATCCCTAGGAGGTCGGTTACTTGATCTGAGGTCAAGATCCAACACCTTTACAATAAAATAAGCTAGAATATGCCATGTCGTTTGGCCTAGAAGATGCCCTCCTTGGTTTAGTTGTCAAAAATACTAAATAAATGCCAAAAAGCATGTGTCCCTTCAAAACAAGAGGGAAAAACTATGTGTTGATTGATGAAACCAATTGTTATTTTCCTCGCATTAAGCGTTTGACCAACCCACTTCCAAGATGAATTTGTTGGAGCCTGTGATTTGGTCAAGGAGGGTCAATCCATGTGCTAGAAGCCAAATCAAGGGTTGGGACTTAATCTTTCGTTGACATTTGCTTTAGATGCCTTCAAAACACCTCCACATGTGTGCCAAGGTGCCACCTCATCCAAATTTGCCACATATGTGCCACTAATCAATTTAGGTAAATAGACTTAGGAATTTAGGCTAATTTTCGTCTAATTAAACAAAAAGTGCAATTTTGTCTTAAAATTAGATCAAAAGTGCACTTCACGACATTTGAATAAATTATTGAACACCAACTAAGGCTTTTTTAACGAAAAACCTTAGGAATGCCATTAATCAATCCATCATCTACACGAAATAGACTCAAATAAACCTGTAAAACCCCCTTGTTCCTGGAAGAGGACCTAGATGGATAACACCTTGGAAGGAGATTGATGAACTAAGTAGTTGGGGCTATTGGGAACCCAAATAAACCAAGTCATGGTCTTGGAAATGACTAAATCACTCCCATACACATTCATGAAATCATAGTTGTGGAAGAAATGGGAGCTACAACCAATTATTAACTCACATTTGAGCTAACATCCAAATGGCTTTTTTTTCGATATTCGGGATGACTCCACATAAGAGGCAAGGTCTAGCTTCTTGAGGGTTTACACTATTGAATTTTCTTCAAGCACTCAGGTTTGAGTCCTTTGGCGTCTCTAGTTTGAAGAGAACTATAGGGATTCAACGTTTCTTACAAAGAATCTCAACACGATTTAATTAATTGGCTATGAATTTGTAGAAGGGAAAGTAAGACCTCACATAGGTCAGTCGTCTACAAGGAATTAACGGCCGCAAGTTATATCTCTACATATCGCATATCCAACAGCGATCACAGTCATCAATTCCAAAAGCAATTTCACGACAGTTGTGATTGCAATGTCAAGACCATGCGTTGAGGCCACGGTGGACTCTACCTCGAAACACTTACCCACCCCATCGATTGCCTCATCACAGAGTGAGGACCTCCATAGTTGCAACAACAATCCAAGACCAATTTGCAGCCCCACAAATATTGTCATAGAGTCAAAAAGATTACACTGGACATCCCAAATTAAAAATCTACTAAGAAAGATGGAATTTCTTAAAACAAAAAATAGCAAGCTCCACTCTAACGCAACTGATCTCAAACAACTGGTTTTTGAAATGAAACACCAAGAAAACATACACTTGAAAAAACCACTTCGAGACTCTCCCACTCTCCAATCCAAAATCTCAAACATCAAAAATATACAAGAAGAAATAAGATCACAACAGGCCTTGTTTAAACAAGAAATGGAAACGCAACAACAAACCCTTAATTTGGGTCCAAGTGGTCTAGAAAAGGGAACGCCCTCTCCCTCCACTAACCAAGGTCAAGTAGATGATACAAGGCAGGTTGAATGAATAATGCCTCTGCTGCACTTGAGAACTTAACCTTAGACTACGTGGGCTCCCCCCCTCCACCATGTCTCATGTGGACCCCCTATAGATAGGGCACCGCCTTTCTTCCCAACACATCAGATCTTAAGGACATCAGTATCGAGCGTGTTTTGATGGGCACCAACTCCACACTTTGCATCCAATTAAGGTCAGCAAGCAACCAACTCTAGGCTCTCAAAGACAAGCAAAGGTTGTTCTCCTTCCCCATCAGGATATTATTTCTAGATGTAAATCTCACTACATCCCAACATACAAAGGTAAAATGTGCCAAAGAGTTGGAAACAATGGCATGACAGTCACGTAAATGGGCAGTCATTAGAGTTCTTCGAGCCATTATTCGAGATTCCCGTCCCCCTAGGTAATCCCAGCTTGGCTTCTCTTTATGACTAGCCCGTTGGAAGGGGCAATAGGGCTCAAGGATTTCAATTACATGTGGAACATCAATGGATCATTCAAGTCATCAACATGCATGATGTACAACACGCTCAGTTCATTTGACATCCTATTTATTACTGAGACCAACGCAAGCTCTATCTGGGCAACTCTCAAACAGGTTATCATTGGATTTCCACTTCTCGACAAGAGACCAGGTCTTCATGTGGGGTCAGAGGTTCAAGCAGTGTCACCTATCAGACCGAGGACTCCTTTTGGTGTAGGTTTCTCTGAGAGCTTCGAACAATTTTGCTAGGTTAGTGGATCCAGCTCAACGGTTTAGCCCCTCACAGATATCCACATCGCAATCTACTGCATTCCCCCAATCTAATATCATTTTGCTATTCACAATGATTCCAGTGGAGACCATAGCTAGATTTGTACTGTAGTATCATTCAATATTCAATGATGAGGGAGGTCAATCTACTTGGCGACTTTAATGCTCGCACTACAACTCTTCATATTCCTCTCCACAAATGCTCAAAGGACGTGCTCTGCATTCAAGAGATAAATCTAGATTTGGTTCAATAGTTATTCAACGATGTTTTGGGGCCTATAAAAGGGTATGGTAGGCACCTTCTTCGGCTTGGAGAATCCGATGAACTATTAATACTTAATGGCCTCCCTTGCTTCCTGGAGTCTCCCTTCTTCACTTGTTTACCTCACGATGGAGGTATGAGTATAATGGATCACGTCCTCTCCATTCAGGACCTACTCCCCTTCATTCATCATTTCTCTGTAGCCCCCATCAGTATCACCATCCCAAGCCCATCTCATACCAATATCCTCTTTAATGAGGGGGACCCTGACACCTTCACTTCACACCTCTATTAGATGCTCCCATGCAAGTTTCATTTTTCATCCCTTGACTCTACCTCTCGCAAATACACCTATACTTCCACCATTTGGGAAGTTGCACTGAAAATCTACCCCACTCCACCCAATCCACCTCCCCTTACTCTAAACCTGGATCCTTATCCATGAATTAGTGGTACAACAAGGACTGCAAGACTCCCCACAACCATCTTCAACACGCCTTCACTCATGGTTAAGAACATGTGTTACTTCCTAGGAGTTCATAGGTTCAAATCCGAAGGGGGGTAGGGTATGTACACCTCCGTAGACTTTAGAAGTGCACGGAGGGAGGTCTCGTGTCCCACAAACAAGGGGGTCTCATACACCAAATTGGTGTTTGGATTTCCTGTAACCTTAAAAATAGATAATTACTATTATTAAAATTATGATCAACTCTCGCACCCTAATATTAAGGTTTCTTACAACCACAAGAAATGCCTCTTCATCTTGCATAGTAAATAGGGGCTAAGGGCTTCCCTCATCCACTCCCCAAAAAATATCTAGCAAACCATATTCCCTTGCCACTCATATCTCTCGCCCAATCTTGATCGAAAATCCATGTTCTCCCATACCTCTTCCCTCTATGATGTCTCGAGACAACCCCTAATCTAGGTTACTCCTCCCCCACCCCCCTCTTGCTACTTATTCTCTTAACAAACATATCCAGGAAGCAGCCTAGGTGATGAATACCCACAAAGAAGCATATGAGGAAGGGTTCTAGGCAAAACTCTTCAAACATGGTCTCCATGCCTTGAATTGTCAATTGGCCAATTTGTCCAACCATGTGGTAGGTACAGGCTTCCCACAACCTTGGTCACAACACACTAATGACCCAATCCACAAATCGAGCACTAGTACAGATCCCAATAACTAAAGAACAATCACAACTAACCACACTTTATCAATACTCTATGCTACATTCCTCCATATAAAGCTTTATGAAGAATTTGAGTGGAGGCAACTTAGAGATAGAGGATAGGCAGAACTCTGATCACCACACCAAACCATTGATCACATTCTTACACTCTAGTTCATCATCGAGGAAGTATGTCGTCACTCTTCAAAAGTTCATTATTGTTTTGTAGACTTCCGAAAAGCATTCAACTCTATTCCCAAAGAAACTTTGTTCCAGAGACTCAAAGACATTCCTGGAGCTGAGAGATGACCTTATTGTTTAACTCGCCCATACCCTCACCCCCCCCCCACCACCCAACACACACTTCGACATTGGATGCATACTCTCAAAATCTCTTCTAGGCAGTTTCAGGTTGGGCTCTCATCGTCTTCAAGTCGAAACCAACCACCACATCATCTAGGAAAACATGATATGTCATCTTCATGACACCAAGACAAAGGAGCACTTCATTTCAAGTGCACCATCTACTACGAGATCATAGGATGGTTTAACTAACCTTTCAAGGAGTATTGTAATTCTCTATCCAAGTTCTTATGCTTCCAAGACCATAGATACTTGGCCTTGTACATGAGGGAGACCCTTGGACTTAGATCTCACTCCCTCCACACACTCCAACCCAATCAAAGCCCCTCCAACCCATCACAAACTTCTTCTTTGTGCTTCCAGTACACAAAGGTACCAAGAGGAAAGCAAACCGCAACACCACATCAACCATCAAATATGTGAGACCTAATATATGCTCGACCAAGGAGACCTTTGCAGACCTATTGTCTTGGATAATAGGACAGCTCACACTACACCAATATCAACATTACTTCTCCATGTCTCACCCGCGAGCTACAGTATCTAAATAAAATAAGATAATTTTATTAATTTCCAACAAGCTAAGTTACACGAAACGGGGAAACATCTAGAAGTTTCCGAAACGGGGCCGACAAAAAACGCGACCCTCCAAAAATGGAAACGTTGGGGGAAACATCGTATATATAAATATATATTTATATATAAAAAAACACATCAACATGCAAGAAAACAATAATAGCACACATAAATGACATTTTCATAGAAAAAACATAACTATATCATCAATTACATATACAACTGTGTAACTTTTTAAAATGGAAAAAAACACAATTTTTAAGCCCATTTGAGAGACCTACAACCCTCTTGGTTGTTGTACAGGACCAAAAAAGGAAGAAATGATGACAAACACCACCCACATGGGTCGAAACGTCGACAGCTGTATCGTACGGCATTTTGTAATTGTGAAACGCCGCATGGTATGGTTGTCGGCATTTCACACTGATTTCGGCGTTTCGGGAAGTTTCCGGTATTGGTATGCATGTTACCTAGGCATTTCCTGCAACATAGCCAACAAGTGACCATAAATGGGTTAAAGGAATTGCTAGATTCATTAGAAAAAAAATACATAGTGGGAGTGGGAGTGGAACTTCTAAAGAATAGCATATTTATCCTCTGAGGTCAAAGACCTAGAATCTGAAATCTATCATCAAAGAAACAAAAGAAGACACGAAGTTCGGACTCTGTTGAAATTATAACTCTAAAGGTCCTCCCATGTTTTTGGTGTGGGTGTTATGAGAGGACTTGAAAATTTTGTCCTTATGTATTTATGTAACAAAGTGACATTTATGTAAATAAAGTGAATGTGTTTTTTATACTTTAGAAAAGTGGGTCTCACTTAAAAATGTATTTAATAAGTAAAGTGTTTAATTATTAAAAGTGAGATAAGTTGTGGACCCTTGATTTTGTAAAAAGATATTCAACCCTAGATTAGGTAGTTATTGAAGGTAGTTACAAAATCTAAGTATAAAACAGTGAGAGAGGGAAAATGAAAGATAACTCACCATAGAGAAGAGAGAGAAACTGAAGACCAAAGAAGAAAGCGAAAAACCCTTGGCGTGAATTCCAATGCAAGTGACACCATTAAATGCAGAATTGCGGCAGCATTAATGACAGTCTGAAGCAAGCTGTACAGCCACATGTGGGCACATTTTTTAAGGCAGAAAAGTACAAAAAAGACTAACAAGTCCTACAACATTAATTGCAGGCAGTGGCACGAATTTCGAGACAGCAGAAAAGTACAGAACTAACAGATCTATACAACCACACGTGTGACAAAAAAGTACAGACCATACCTGCACGTGTGAAGATACAGCAGGCACGTTTTTCAAGGTATTTTGTTGTAGAAGGTGTTTTTGGAAATATTGCCAGTAGGGTTCAGAAGAAAAAAAATTTCGAGTTGTAGAAAAAATTTTGAGATTTTCTTCTTTGATGGAAAAATTCTTTCTAGGGTTTTCCCCAAGCAGTGGGGTTTTGCCCGGTCATTACACCAAAATTTATTGTGTTCATCTGCTTTAAGAATGTTTCAGTAGTTGACAAAAATTCTTTGAAGTTCATTTCAGCAGTGTAGTTTTAGTTTCAGAATTTAAAGTTAAAACCCTAGTGTTTGCAAATGTTTGACAGAATGTATAAATGGGCAATTTCATTTTTAAGTCAGATTTTCTTCAGACTCCACAATTGCAAAAGATAGTAACCACTAGCTTTAGTAAGTGGCTTTAAAGCAAGTGGGTGAAATGTTAGGCCTAAAATAGCAATGAAACAAGGCTCAAGGAAAGGGGAAGGAACCAATGTTCCCCCAAGTTTCCGGGACGCGAGGAGCGAGGAAACGCACATTGGGGACGTGTGGAGACCACCCCCAAATTTTAGCGAAATTCGGGGGGGGCGGGGCGGAGGGACGTCTAGGTCTTAATAAAAATTAATATTATAAATTATTAAATCCCAGCAATAACAATTCAATGGTTCATCCCATGTAAACTACTAAAGTAAATAATAACTAGCAAATACTAAGTTTATCACCGTGCGATGTAGATCAGAATATAGAAAATTAATAATACAAACACGTTATACAATTCATCATGATAATTTTCAAATTTGTCATTTAAATCTTGATATTCATATTTCTAATTTTAGTCATTGTTATTGAAAAATTGAATCAATGATATTGCATGATAAAATAGTGAAATAGTAAATTACTAAAGACTAAGCCTGAAATAGAGACTAAACAACAATTAAAATTAAAATTTTGTTTTTTTAAACTGAAATTGGGAAAATCGTGGGGGACGTCTAGGAGCCCGGAGCGCGCTGCCGAACTGGGGGACGCGACCCCTTGTGCATTTCCGAGAGTTTCTTGATTTTGGGGACGCTGGGAAACGTTTCAGCGGGAGCCCCCAAGTCCCCGGGGCGCAAGGAGCGAGGGGGGCGTGCCCTTGACCCTGGGGGGTGAGTCCCCGTGTAACACTGGAAGGAACCCCATCTAGGAGGGTGCACCAAGTCAGCTAACATGGAAGTTTGGCCATGTCCTAGTATTCGCAACATCTAGAAACACTGAAATGTGATAGAAATGCCTTGGAAGCGTCAATGATCGTATCTAAAATGTTTCCAAATTGAGGGACCCCATCTAGGAGGGTGTACCAAGTCAGCTCACATGGATGTTTGGCCATGTCCTAGCATTCGAAACAACTGGAAACGCTGAAAAGAGTAAGAAATTCCTTGGAAATGTCATTGATCGTATGTAAGATGTTTCCAAATTTGGAAACATCATACAGTACAACTAGCATTTTTTCCAAGGCATTTCAACCATTTCAAGTGATATTTCAGACACTTTTTTGGAAGTTTATGGGCCCACTCAAGTGCCCATGATAGGCATGGGACCCATGTTAAAATGTCGCCATGTTAAAACGTTGAAAGCGTCGTACGATATGACCAACAATGTTTCGGCCATTTCTAGTGACGTTTAAAGTACTTATTTGAAAGTCCACTCCCCCCCCAAAAAAAGTGCCCATGAGGGGGCATGGGGCCCACGTTAAAATGTTTCCCTATCCATGGCAATGATCCTTTGAGACAAAACAAAGCTAGGGGTTTGATATTTTCTATAAACTCCTTTTTCTTGCCTTTTCTATTCTTTTACTTAATTTGTTAACACTACTATTAATTGTTTCAAGATGTTTGTGTTGGAATTCTTATTTATACTGAAAGGGGGGGTTCAATCAGTATAAAGCGCAAATTATACAATTTTTCACTTAACAAATTATACTTCAATTTCTTTTTTGTCCAAACAATAAAAGACATCAATGCACAAAGAGTTTGTAAAGTAACTTTATATATCTATATATAAAAAATTGATTACATAGATAGGTGACACCAATCTCCAAAATGTGAGCACCAGCTCACTTAGACACCAATCCTACACACAAGCACCAACTTGTTGATTACAGGCACCAAACTGTAAGGACTCCAATCCTCTGTGCAAGCACCAACTTGTTGACTTCAGGCACCGACCTGAGAGGATAATAATTCTTTTGCGCAAGCACCTACTTGTCGTGTTCAGGCACCAACCTGAGTGGAGACTGCAATCTCCTTTCCTTGCTCTTCAGCACCAACTAAAAGTAAGCTCATACTACCTATTCTACATTCTCCAGCACCAACTGGAAGGAAGGTTCAACTTCCTATCCTTGCCCCTTCCTACCACCCTGAAATAAAGATATGTTATTACAAAAACTGCAACTTCTATGATATGCAATCTGCGCCTTCTGCAATCTGCAATATCAACAATTTGTAACTTCTACGACTTTTGTGATCTGCGATCTACGAATTCTACAATCACTAATCTGGAACTTCAGCAATCTACAATCTATTCTGAATTGACGCACAAATCACTTACTTCAACTACATATTACTTGTGCAATCAGATCTACGCATCTGCACATTTAGATTTGCACAATCATACTTGCATGCAGAGCATCCTCATCTTCTAAGCCCCTGAATATTTATCTTTGCACTTTTCAAACCTTCATAATTGCTTGGATGGATACTTCAAATGGAAAAGTCAACTCCTTTATTTATATGATTGTTGGATCACTTTGTGGGCTAACTCTAAAACTTTATTGCACAAGGCCGACTAACATTAGTGATAACTTTAAAGGTTATTGTGCAAGGCCAACTAACACTAGTGGCAACTTTAAGGGCCGACATATGTAAATGATACTATTGTGGATTAACAAATTATTTGACATCAATAACAACTTTATTCTAACAATTTGAGAGTCGTTTCAACGTCAACGGACTTCATATGGAGAAAGTAGAATTTCTATCCCATTCAAAATTCAGCAAACTTAATGGCTTTTAGAATTTCAAGGTTGGCAGGATTGTAGCATTTCCACAAGATTCTATCATGTAGGATTGTCACTAACACTAGTGACAACTTTAAGGGCTGACATATATAAATGATACTATTGTGGATTAACACAATATTTGACATCAATAACAACTTTATTCTAACAATTTGAGAGTGGTTCCAACGTCAACAGACTTCATATGGAGAAAGTAGAATTTCTATCCCATTCAAAATTCAGCAGACTTACCGGCTTTTAGAATTTCAGGGTTGGCAAGATTGTAGCATTTCCACAAGATTCTATCATGTATGAGGGTATGGAATTGGAATTAGTCAACACCACCAAGCTATGGGATTTTTCATCATGTAATCATCTAGGAGAGTTAAGAATGTCAATTATGTGTTTCATTCTTATTTTCTTGCTTATTTTCCTGCACAAGAATGTGTTATTTAAAAAAACTCTATATCTATATTTTTTGTACTCTTTATATACCACATTTCCCTCATGTACCCATTTGGAGGGAAGGGGGGCACGTTTCCAGGCACTCTTATTTTGGAAACTTATACATGTTTCCATAGTTCACGCAACTTAGGTTTACACGCATCCAACAAACAACAGTCCTGAAACCAAATGTTACATATAAAAATTATTAAATAAGAAATGTAACTATATAGCTAATTATATATATAATAACAAATATTAGCATAATTATTAATCATTATGTAAGGTCATGACTTTTCTATAAAGTCACCTTCGTTGATGAAATAGCCTATAAAGGATCAGGCCATTGTAAATGCAAAGATATCAGACAATTTTATTA
Organism: Pseudotsuga menziesii; assembly: GCA_001517045.1. Lineage (NCBI taxonomy): Eukaryota > Viridiplantae > Streptophyta > Pinopsida > Pinales > Pinaceae > Pseudotsuga > Pseudotsuga menziesii. The sequence continues at coordinate 38,186 of LPNX010544700.1, forward strand.
AATACATTATTTATCAGATCTCGTGTTATTTTGTTTTCCTACTTCATTGCTATCAAAGCGTTGGAAGCCCGCTCAGCTACTCGACCAGCCGTTGTCCAAGATCCGTAGCCATCGCCACCACAACTCTCTGTCATCGCCCACCCACACCCTCCTCTTCCATGCACTCCCTCCCTGCTGCTCCATGCCAATTCATCCCCCCGCCAATCGCCCTCCTCGCATCCATCTCTCACTTTGCGCGCTCTACTCCCACTCCCATCTACTCCTCCCACCCGAGTGATCTCTCACTCCGTACGCTCTGCTCCCACTCCCCATCTACTCCTCCCACCTGCGCTCCCTTCTACTTGTCCACGATGTTGAACTCACCCCAACCTACACTTTGCACTCTGCTCTAGCTCCCTAGTTGCACCATCCACACCCGCGCTCTCCCTCCATCATCTCGGCTCCACACTCACCCTACTTCCATGCGCCTCTCCACACTCCAAACTCCACGTCTGCCAATCTTGTCACAGCACCAGTCGCGCCCTCCTTCGTGCCTCAACCCTCCCCAACACCATCTTCCCGCCTTCTCCACGTTGACCTACATACAACAAAAACAAAAAAAATTGTATTATATCATAATAATAATATTATTATTATTTTATTTATGGGTTTTTTTTAAATTCATACCCAAAAGTTTAAAGTATATAATATAATATTATTATTATATACTTTGATTTTATCTTCATAGGAACGAACAGCCAATAGAAATCGTGGCTGCCAAGGAATGAACATCTAATAAAAATAAATCAACATTCAACGTAGAGAAAATTCCACTAATCACCAAAATGGGGGGATGTCAATGCTAGATTGGACCAATTGGATGAAAAAGTCAACAAAAAGTATGCAGAACTCAAGGCGAAAATCAACAAAAATAATAATGCATTAACGTCAATCGTCACAAGACTCAAGGCAGAAATAGAGCAAGGCATCAATGCGTTGAATGCGGATCAAAAGAAAACTCAAGAGTATCTCAACAATATCTTGGCCAGATTACCACCGCACACTTCGTTTCCCCCACCTAGGCATAACCCACCTCCAGACCCCTTCAATAAGCCTCATCCAAGTATGCCTAAAACACCAGGACAACACGACATGACGCTACCCCTTAAAGCCCCTTTCTTTAACATTCCATCAATATCAATTCCCGCAACACACGAGTACCAGATAAGGGTAAAACTCAAATTGCCCAAATTTGATGGTGACGAAAAACAACGCATCGCATGGATCAATAAAGCAGAAGAATACTTTGACATCCATAACATACACTACAATAGTGAGAAGATTAAATACGCCGCCATGCAATTGGAGGGGAATGCATACATTTGGTACATAGCCCTTGCATGCAAAGTGCCAGGCAAATACTGAAAATAAACTTGCATGCAAATAGCCCTATTTTATAGCTAACTAGGGCAGAGAATTTTATGATGATAGATCAACACTTACCACTGATAATTCGGCTGATAATGCTCCAGAGAGAATACGCATGCATCAAGAACTGATCTGGTGAAGAACTGGTGCTCCTTGCCTCCGATGATACCCCAGCAACATGAACCCTCAATCAGCTAAAGATGACGTTTTCAGTGAAGGAAGTGTTTGATGCAGATGAGAATTTGCAGGAGTGGTAGTCTTCCCGTGTCAGAGAGATTACCTGAAGCATGCAGAAGTTTTAAGCTCACTAAGTAGGCTAGCGAATTGAATTGAAGGTTTAGCTGCTCATGCCCCTAGTTACATAAAACTGATGAGAACTGCTCTGGGTGAGCAAACTAGAAGCCGATAATCACCTGGTACTGAAGGATGATACTGATGATGAGAATGATTCCAGTATTTCGAAGATAAACGAAGATCTGAGGACCTAGCGAATGCTTTGGGGTTTTCCAGCTAAAAACCCCCCTACGGCTGCAAACGTATCCCTCCAAACAATCTTCTGATCGGTACTGGATAGCTGTAACTAGATGAATAAGTTGAAGAGCGGATGGTGAACCTAGATGGTCTACCCTGAATGAGACTAGGGCAGATATTTCACTGTCAAAACCTCGTTAGCTGAAGACGTCATCTTCAACCCCAACTGTCGTGGCCGCATGCTGTGCTGCTACTCAAGAAGCTCCAAATCAATAATAAACATAAGTGTCCTCTCCATTCACTTTATCTTTCTTTAATAACTTTCAACTACGAATAACCTAACTTTTGACCTAATTAGGTCACTTAACTTTCTAATTTGCAGTTGACTTGCATGCATGCGCGTGGAGACTCAATCGAGTGCATGCATCATTAAATAATGCTCACATATCATGCATGCAAGTGGCCTTTGGCTCTGGTGGCCCTCTTCTACCCGATGGTGATATAATATCAATGCCCTAGATCTTATGTAGATGGCATCAGTCTTCAGCTGATTCCCTAACTGTCAGTACCCGCTCGAACCCACAGGAATCACATAGGTTAGCGGGTCGGTCCTCAATGCCTAAGCAGAAGAAGACATTACACATGTGGTGGAAGACTACGACCAGGGTCAGTTCCTTTAGTTGAAATAACTTTCAGAACGATCTGCTTAAAAGGTTTCAAAGTGTAACCGAGAGAGACTTCTTTGCCAAGATCACTAGATTGCAGCAAAAAAGCAATGTAGATGAGTTCACAAGTGAATGGGAAGCTTTGGCAACTCCAGTTCCAGAACTAACCGATGACCAACATCTGTAAACATACATACATGAACTAAAACCGCACATTCGGGATGAGTTAGAATTACATAACACTTCTACCATGGAGAAGGCAAGACGTAAGGCCAAGATCATCGAGAACAAATTCAAAAGATCCGCTCATATTAGGTTTGATAAAAAACTACTCCAAGAGGACGCCTCCCCAATCAACGAATATGGGAACTTCAAGATATACATCGCTGCATCTAAGGGAAGGAGCAAAACCCAGTTTAGAAGCCTAGAGGATGAAAGAAGGAAAGTGCAAGTATCGTGGAGAAAAATGGGATCCTAAGCATAGATATTTGCAAAGGAGCAACCCCCAAAAGTTGTATGCTTGCGAAGCCGAAGAAGAAAAAGACTCAAAAAGTGAAGAATCAAGTGAGGATGATACCGAAAATCAGCATAACTGCCACTCAAAACTAGATGATGATACACCAAAGATATCATTAGTCGCCATTACAAGGATATCCCAACCACAAGCATTGAAGTTGAAGGGACATATCAAAAACAACAATGTCTCAATTCTCATAGATATTGGCAGTACCCATAACTTTATTAATGTTAATCTTGCTAAGGTATTCAACTTATTATTCGTTTTCCCGATGCCTAACATGAAGGTTATGGTAGCAGATGGCAAGAAGATTGAAAATGTGGGAAAATGTCACAAGGTTAAATTACAAATGCAAAGAGTATAACTTAGAATCCAACTTCTTTGCAATTCCTCTTGGAGGAGTAGACGTTGTATTGGGAATCCAACGGTTGCAAACATTGGGTACTTACTCCGCTAACCATCAAGAGCACTTCATCAAGTTCAAATGGCTAGGACAAAAGTACAAATTGTACGATTTCTAACCACCCCAAACTCAATTAGTTACATCACATCAGATGTAAAGGCTAATTCGAAAAGGAGCACCTACTTACATAATTCAAGGTCAAGAGATGGAGTTACTAACATGTGAAGGAGATGACTACAAACCACCAGAGATACAAGAGCTAATCCAAAAACACCACAAGGTATTCTAAGAGCTTCTAATGGAGCTCCCACCAAACAGAAAGATTGAACACATAATTGAAGTAGAACTAGGACCAAAACCTATCAATATCAAAGCATACAAATATCCACATCACCGTAAAACAGAGATCGAAAGGTTAACCAAAGATTTGTTAAAATGTGGTGTTATTTCAAAGAGTAGAAGCCCTTATGCAACGCCAGTAGTGCTACTTTGGAAGAAGGAAGGATCTTTCAGGTTGTGCATAGACTACAGAGGTCTGAACAAGATAACAATTAAGAATAAATTCCCCATCACATTCATCGATGAGATGTTGGATGAGCTTTATGGAGCTAGGTATTTCTCAAAACTAGAATTGAGATCAGGGTTAGAGTAGAAGACGTATCAAAAATTGTTTTCCGTACTCATGAGGGCCATTATGAGTTCAAAGTAATGCCCTTTGGGTTAACTAACGCTCCCACCACTTTTCAAGCAGCAATGATCAATTGTTCCAACCTTATTTGCGAAAGTTTGTATTAGTTGTTTTTGATGATATCCTCATATAGAGCAAAACTTGGAGAGAGCATGTTTGACACCTAGATCAAGTACTCACCATCTTGGAAGAACATCATTTTTTTTCAAAAATGTCAAAATGCACATTTGCAAAAGAAGTGGACTATCTTGGCCATATAATATCGAAGGAAGGAATCAAAGTTGATCCAAGTAAGATCAAGGTAATCACTAAGTGGCCCAAACCAGATAACATCTTAAAATTAAGAGGGTTTTTAGGATTAACAGGATACTATCGAAGATATGTGAAGAATTACGCCCATAAGACTGCCCCTCTAACAGATTTATTGAAGAAAAATTCATTTAGACGGAATGATGAAGACGAAAAATGTTTTGAAGGATTGAAAAACATTATGTCATCAACGCTAGTATTAGCAACCCCAGATTTCACAAAACCCTTTGTAGTTGAGTGTGATGCTTCAAGATTCGGAATAGGAGCAGTCTTGATGCAAGAAGGTCATCCAATAGCATTTGAAAGTCGAAAGCTCAATAAGAGAGAGAGTTTGAAATCCACATATGATAAGGAAATGCTTGCCATTATACATGCTCTAGCAAAATGGCGACAATACCTTCTAGGGAGCAAAATCTTGAAAAGAACAGACCACAATAGTCTTCAATATCTCCTACAACAACAAACATTGTCAACTGAACAATAGATATGGATAGAAAAAATTGTTACATTTGACATGGAGATACTAAATAAGAGAAGAAAGGACAATGTAGTTGTTTATGCCCTTTCCCGAAAAGATGAAGAAATCGAGGCTTGTGCGATCTCAGTTGCTTTTCCAGACTGGTTGGATGAAATCCAAGGTGAATATGCCAAAGACCCAGACACCTGTTCCTTAATCAATGATCCTAATCAAGGTTCAAAACTCGAATGGAGGACTGACATCCTTTGGTATAAAGGAAGAATATACTTAAGCCCAACATCCAGGTTTAAGACCAAGGTGTTGATAGAGTCTCACGATTCACCAACCGCAAGACATGTAGGTTTTTTCAAAACTTACTACAATATCAAACAATCCTTGTGAATTTTCCTTTAAAATTCAAACTAGGGCTAAATAGTATATTTAATTTATTACTGAAAACCACAGATGAATTTATTTTTACTAGTATTGCAGCAGAAAGTAAATACTAAGAAACATCCACAACATCACATAAAATATAGACACAGTATTTTGGGTATGGAAACACCCGGATAAAACCCAAGATGGGAAAACCGATGCAGCAATCAAATATGAAATATATATTATGAAGATATGGGACTTTTACAGCCAGCAGATAAATTCACCCAACCTGGCAAGTTGAAACCTCTACAGAAACACTGGACAAATCCAACAACCAAGCACACCCCCAACGCAGTTGTACGGTCGCCCCTACATCAGATGTACGGCCTCCTCTGCGCAGTTGTATGGATCTATATGGCGTTGACGTCAGCTTGTACGGATTCAATACTATTGTACGGTTGCCCTCTGCGTGATTCTGTACGGCCTCTAGCTCAGCCTGAAACCTCGATGAATCTGTCAGGTAGGTGCTCCTCTGTGTTTTCAGTAAATTGCTGTGTCTTACTTCTCTCTATCTGTATCTCTCTTGTGTCTGTGTCCTCTCCACCAAATCTTCTTTTAACTAAATGGCTAAGCGAAAACCCTAACCCTCACTATGGATCAATGGATGTGATCCTCCGGTGAGATCAATGGCCAAGATTAGATTAGCCATCACTTAAGTTTATTTCACTTTTCACTTTATAAAAGTGATTCCATTAAGTCAAAATCAGATTAGAATTATTAATATGTTTTACTAAGTCCAAACTTAGGAAACTCACATTGAATACATTTGGCTTCCTGTTTAATGTATTCCTAGCATGCAAGGACACATGCAATGCTAGAAGACCTTCCTTGTTGCCACTTTCTAACAATCCTTCTACTGGAAGGGAATGTATAAAGACATTCAGAAATATGTAGCCAAGTATGACACCTGTCAAAAAACAAAAGCTACAATGTCGTGACTCTCGGGCTACTCCACCCGCTTCACATTCCAAACTAGAATTGGGAGGAAATCTCCATGGATTTCATTGAAGGGTTACCTGTATCCGAAGGCAAGGACAAAATCTTCGAGGTAGTGGACCGAC